>VXAA01001014.1:365921-378356 GCA_013399115.1 Anseranas semipalmata | reverse complement strand
TTTTTTTTTTTCCTCATGCTAATGGATCCCAGACCTTTCCAAACCAAACAATGATAGCTGGGGGGAAAGCTGGAGGGATCTCTTCCTTTGCCAGTGCTGAGCTACATAGCATCTAATCATAACCAGGAGATGGGAACCGAGCCCAGAGCCCTTCGATGTCCAGTTCCCAGGAAGAAAGAAGGAGAGAAAGAAAGAAACACCTCGAAGTTTCCAAATGCAGTTTGGATCCAGCCGTTTCAAACAGGCATCAAAGTTGTGCACACCTGTGAGAGCTGCCAACAGGACCCTTCCCGTTGCATGTCTGGAGTAACAAGCAAGAAAGCTGTGCTGAAGCAGAGAAAAGGCTGCACAAAGTTTTCCACAGCAAGGTGAGCCACGAATCTACCGGTACCCCTGGAAAATCCTCCCTTCCCATGCAAGAGTAAGAAGACAACAAAAGACGTGAGCACAAGGTGGTTCAGACAAACAGAACCAGGCTTCCCCTGTATGCTGTCTATGCCAGAAGGTATAGTGACTCCTAAGAGTCCACACGGGCTCAAAGGCAGAGGGGACAAACTGGTGGAGGAGAAGCCATGAATAGAGAGAAACTACACGCAGACAATGTCAGCTGAGTCTGTGGCTCAGAACTTAATCCACATTGAAATAGATCCTTCACCCAAACAGAACGTAAGCTGCCAAGGCCTAGAGAGAGGATTATACTGGTACAGGCTTTCTCCCTCTCCCTGCTTGGTCCAGGTCCTCACAAAATCCACTAAAACTCCTATGGAGGCAGGTTAGGTCTTTGTTTACCAGCCATTATCTTCACGGCTTGGAGAGAGATGCTCTGTGATGGTTATTACACTTTGTGCATGTGGATGCAAGTGGACGTAGCCTCGTGTTTTCGGTACATGGAAGACATATTTCTGCCAAGTCGTATCTCTTGCAGCTCGTGAAACACCTCTTACCTCGAGTGTCATTCAAGCATTCATCACTGCACAGCGCAGAGGTCCAAGCCATGAGGGGGACCTGATGGCCAAGAGGTGGTCAAGAGCAGGTCAAGGAGATGAAACAAGTCTCGTCCCGTGAATACGGAGCAGGGAAAAAGGCGCGTGGGGACCTGGCCTCATCAAGCATCACCGAGCGCGACACCCTGTGCTTCTCTCCAGCAGCTCGTAGCACCTCCGGCCACAGAAGCAGCTGGCCTGGCATTGCCCGCCTGGCGAGGCAGGGATCGGCACTCGCGAGGGGCTCGCAGCCCTGCACGGAAGATGAGCAAACGTGGATGATTCAACAGGCTGAGAGCCATCCTTTGGGGAGAAATGCGCACTTAAGAAAACCAGATTGGATCTTCTGCTAGCGAGGTCTGACGTCCCGGAGCTCATTCAGAGCTTGGCACTGAGCGGAGGGGAACGCCTGAGGCACACACGAGCATTCATGCAGCTGGAGGAAAGATGAAATCTTCCATTTACCTCATCTCGGGCTGCTGGTGAGCCAACTGCTCCAGCATCGTTTGTGTCCCCGCTTATTGACAGCATATTAACCTCTGGGTGAAATGATAGGCCTGAGCAACTTCGCAGTGGCCTTTACACTATTTGCAGCAACTGCTAAACGCTGCGGCAGATAATGTTATTTATTCAGCACATTGCTAATGTCGGATTACAACCGGACCCCCGTCTGGAAATGGAGAGAACCCCCTGCAAGAGGCTGGCATGAATTCATTACGAATCAGCGCTGCTAGAATAAAGCATTTATTGAGAATATCTAAGCAGTGACCTTCATACAAAATGTATCGCATAACACTTTCTATTAAAATAATCATAAACACAGTGAGCAGTAAACAAAACAATCAAAATGTGTCTTGAAAATAAATGCAGAGAGGGGGTGGTAGATGGAAGAGGGATTAAATTTCCATTTAGGTATTACAGGCAATGAAGGCTTTTTTTTTTTTCCTCTTTTCAAACAATGTTTCCAAAATCAATAACGGGGGGAGGGAAATGGTGTGATTAGTAACATGGTGAGTAATTGCACCGGTTTGTCACCGCTCGTGTTCAGTGTTAGAGCATCTATTAGGAAAGGAGGCTGTTGGAATGAGCCCCAGTCAATATTTGCACATACCACAGAAAAATCCCGCAGTCTGGCTAAATTCTGTGTGCTTTTTGATCAGATGCCTCGCCTCTGCCAACACCTGTCCTTCTCATTGTGCTTAGACCACCAGGCTTCAAGAGCAGATCCCCGCAATGCCAGATGACACTTGCGCGTGCAGAGCAAGGCAATGCCTTTCCGTGAGCCGCGGAAATTGCCATGATTGCTTTGATCTGCTTGGAAGACATTCTAGCTTCGGTTGGCCTATGTTCTGGTTTTCTACGTTTTTCTTCAAAATCTCCATTTTTTCCTTCCCGTTCTACAATCCTGCATATGACCACGCTCAGAATACCCTGCGTATTGTTCCAGTCACTGCTTTTCTCCTTCACGCACCAGGTGCTGCCTTTGCTCTGTGTTGGGTGGTACCCTCACGAGCTGGCCACCCAGCCCTTGCGAGGAGACCTCCGAAACCACGGGGAGGGGCTCAGGATTCAGGATGGAGACTATTCCTGGTGTCTCAGCCCCCTCTCCCACCCTCGTCCCACCAGCTCCATTGCATCAAGGTTTTCATTCTGCTTCCAGTTCATTTCTGGTCCCGCAGCCCCACTCTGCCCCCATTTCAGTCTTCAATGTAATCCCTAGAAACACTTCCATTTTCATTTTGGTCCTACTTAGATTAGCTACAATCTCTAGCTACAGAAGAAAAGAACAAGGAAGAATTGAGGCTCTAGAGACAGCCTTTTGTTAGAGGTTTTAATATATTTTGCAAGTTCCAGTTCAGTTTGAATTTCTCAATTTTCATTTTCTCTGTAAGTTTCCTGACCTCTAGGTCACATCTCTCTTTGGTGATCAGTCTTTTTCTGTTCCTTCTGTGGGTTCTCAGCTTACTGCTAACGTATTTTTAGAGGCGGTTACTCATCCTGTCATATCTGGAATTTTTTGCAGACATATTTTCCCTGTTATTTGTCAGACAACTTCCAGACTGCCTCCTAACTTTCAGGCCCCCAAGTTTTCCAGCGAGTTACTAACAAGTTTCCTGGATTTCCCCAAGTTTGCCCTTGTGAATTTGAGAGAGATCTACATTTACTTTCTTCCCCTCCAATCTCAAATGACTTTCCCATTGTTAGTCGACACAGTTATGTTCTATGACCAATTCATTAGCTGTACCTAAATCTAAAATGGCATCGGATTGCTGAATTGGAGCCTATCCAAAGAAACCTTCTTGTCACATCCGTAGTCCTATCTACAGCTCTGGGGCTGTTCACCTGACCTCCTCCTTCCTCCATGTGCCAGGAGGTCCCAGGGCTCCCCTCCATCTTACGGCTGCATCCCCAGCGCCCACACCTTTCCCCTAGGCGATGCATTGCACGATGCTGTGGTCACAAAGCAGTGCCCATCACATACCCACTAACAGAAAAGTTCATCCAGACCTTCACCATCTTCTCTGTTCCTTCCACCTTCTCATCAGCTGCCATTATATTCTCTCCCTTGCCCTTATCTATAATAAAAATGCTAATTGTATGATCTCATCTAAGGGCTTTTTTCCTTGCCTTAGCGGCAGTGTTCAATGACTGAGGCAGGTTTGACATTTGCTTTTAGACTCTCTTTTCAGCAATCCCATATCACTGAAAATCAGTCACCCTAAGAAATCGCTTTTTTTTTTTTTTTACTGAATATTATCAATGAGCAACCATAGATGCTTTCCTTCTGATTAGCACTAATGAATCTAATAGCATGCTTTTATCAGTATTCCTTCACATTATATAGTTTATTGATGTACTTTGGTGCCTATTTTCTATAATGAAAACTATGAAATTGCATATCTATCATGACTAAGTAGTGATGTAACTCAGAGCCAACTTTAATTGTTGATTCTTTCAGTGAGAAGGTGATCTTAGAAGCTGTAACTACAAAAAGCCATAGAGTTATTTTTTCCTAATAAATAACCCACTTTCCCATAAAGGTGGAAAATTCAAACTGATAAAGGAAAATAAATTTTCATATACAGCATAATTAGTTTGTGGGACCTCTCAGCACAGAAAGTCATTCAGCCCAAGAACATTACAAGATTAAAAAAGCTCAGGCATTAAATGGGTAGTCAGAAGCCTACAGTTATTATAGCTATGGCTGAAAAGGTTTTGGAAATGATGTGAAGCTGCATATCTCAAGTTTGCTGCTCTCTTCCAGAGATTGGGGTGAGCCCTAAAGTAGGGCAGGAAAATATACAAGTACTGAGGGTCTTGTACCATTTTCTGGAGTATCTGGGTCCTAACCCCTGGGAGAAGCAAGGTCAAAAACCAGCTGAGCATCTGACCTACCGAAGCTCGATATTCCTGTATCCACTGTTTAACTCCAATCCAGGGAATAGATTTCCACAGGGAAAAAAAGGCTCAACTGTTCGAGCTGCCACTGCTGCATTTCTCCTGTTTATAATGAAATAAGTTCCTTTAGTTTCTAATACATTCAAATGAGCTTTTTTATAATCCTTATTTATGAGATGAACTCAGCTTGCAATATTAGAATAAATCTAATAAAACAACTGGCACTTTTCAGAAAATCGTGCAGTTTCATCTAAATGCCTTGTTTTACATTGCTTTTAACCTAAAGAAAACATTGGGGTCTTTGTAGAATCTGAACCTTTTCTGACTTCTTTTTTCCCCCAAAACAGTAGGTTTTTGGTGCTGAGGCTTTTAAGCTGGGAGCAGGGGGATTGTAAGGGCTGAGTGATGCTGGAGTGAGATGTGTTCCCAGCCAAGGAGTGGGACAGACGGGCTGGGGACCGAGCAGTTACGGCATCCACAGTCACTCAGTGCAGAGCTGGGGATTTGGGTGACGGTTTGATGCATGGCCATCAGATAATCCAAACCCATCCTGGCTGCAAATGCACCTTTCTGGCTGGGAAACCACCAGCAGCCAGATTTGACGATGCTCACATCTCTGCAAGACAGGCTTTTGACCATTTGGGGTGGCTGCTCCTGCAGCACCGATGGTCAGATGTCCAGGGGACAAACCAGGCTGCGCCTATCACTGCAGAGGCAGGGCGTGAATGCTCCACTCGTGATGCCACCAAGGGGACAAACCCTTCACCCCACTTTCTTCTGGGTTTTCCCCTAATTCCTGCTGTGCCCTCCAACTCCTGCACCTTGCCGTGCCCTGGGGGACACAGGGGATGTGTCCCCCCCAGGCCAGGCCAGCTGTGCCACATCTGGCAGGTGGCGCGGCTGCGACAGAGTAACCCTGACATCTAGTGGCTTCCAGAGCCCAAATCCTGCACGTCCCCGACCGAGCAGCCTGGGGAGCAGAGCAGAGAGGGGCTGAGCAGAAGGAATGCCTCCAAGGGCCACCTTCCATGGTGTGTTGGCTTTATGTGGCAAGGCTTTGGTAGCCAGGATGAGGCTTGAGGGGTGGCCTCTGTGAGAAGAGCCCAGAAGCTGCTCTGATCTGTTATCAGCAGGCAATAAATTATATTAATCTCCCCATGCTGGGTCTGTTTTGCCCAGCAAAACAGCAATCTCCCTGTCCTTATCTTAACCCTTGAGCCTTTTTCCATCATATTTCCTCCCCCTCTTAATTTGAGGAGGGGGAGAGTGGTGTGGTGGCATTCAGCTGCCCAGCGGGGCGAGACCACCGCGCATGAACGCAGCCAACAGCCTTTCCGCAGGGCAAGAAGAGATGCCAGCGATCAACACTGCTCCACGGGACATTGTTACTAATGTCATCGCTAATAAACGAGGAGGGAAACCTCATGGTTAGCAAAGCAGAAACCTGGGCCAGCTATGAGCTTGACTTCTCCCTGCACATGACCACTCTCTGTTGGGTTAAAACCCACAGATGGCTCTTTTTGGCCAGTTCCAGCCTCTCTGTCCCCCCACGCTGAATCTGTTCCTGTTACAGGGGTCCCCATGCCAGGGTGGGCAAGCTTGCCTGGGGAGCCTATGCTTTCCTGGGAGATGCTTTTCCCGAGAAATTCCCCCCAAAGCAGCCTGAGAAGCAGGAAAAATCAGCAAATAGCAGGCGGGTTGGTAGTCTTCTCACAAGTCCCCTGCACCTCCACACATCACAGCACTGCAGGCAGGGACCCGTGGGAAGCTAAAGGGTGGCATTGTCACTTTTGCCACCCTTTTTCCCTACTGACAGTGGATTTCTTGGTGTCCGCGGGGGTCAGCATGGGGCTGGCAGCAACCTCAGCAGGTGAGGCAGGTCTGGGATGGGCGAGCGCTGGGCTGCCCTCGTTGTGCTGCTCACACCACAAAGCACAAACCCCCGGTGCCCGAGGGATTTACCATGGGGGAAAAACTCTGCAAGGGAATGCACAGAGCCCAAATTCTCTAGCAACTCACCCATTTTGAGGACGTGAGGATTAAAAGCAGCATTTACCCAGAGGATTGTTAAAGCTTTGGGCTTGCACTGCCCAGCTGCCTTACTTGCATTTAAACATTGCCAAGGGTGTGAGGGCGGTGTTGTTGGTGGATCAGCCCTTGTCCTCGCAGCATGTAGCAAGGAGATGGTGCTGTGTTTGCAGTGAATTTTGGCACCTTGCACATGGAGTGAGCCTGTGCATGTCCCAGGGGGGTGAAAGGATGAGCACGAGGTGGCCAGCAGAAGCATGACCACAGTGCTTGGGGCACCAGTGCTTTACCCCATCCCTATGGCCCCTTCCAACCAGGTCCCCAATGAGGATCCCCATTCCCATGGCCAATGCGAGCCGTCCCCCGTCTCCCCATGTGGAGGATTTGCCGTGATTTTCTGCTCACTTCCAGCTGTGTTTACAGTCACAGGATTTCTTACTTCTCATGAAAGTCACTCCCAGGGTGAAATTTGAGTTTGTAAATTATTAAAATGTTATCAAGAGCATGCAGACTTGCCCATTTTTTTTCTGTTGGTGAATAAGCTGATGTATAATTCAATTTTTCCCCTACAGTTTCTTCAGTAATACTTAAAAATTATACACATACACACACACACGCACTCTCACACAGATCCAAACCTTATTTCCATTTATTCAGAAGTCTCTTTGGGCCAGAGGCTTTATCTTCCTCTCTTCCTGCACAGTGCTGAGCAAACTTAGGGTGTTGTCATTATATGAATAATATATAATAATAATAAATTCAGAATTCTTAGTTTCTGAATGTATCTTCATAATATATTATTTTAAATGCTTGTTTCTAAGAGAGAAAAAGCAAATGAGAGCACATATATGGGACACTATTATTGTTTGTTATGTGGGACAGGAACCAATACTGCTTTTTACAGTTTCCTGACAATCTCCTTCACAAAAACCTGCATATCATTTTGCTAGATTTTAATTCTTTGGGCTGCAACTCCCTTGGCTGTGTGCCTGGCAGGGTTCAGCTTTCCTTGAAAAGTGAAGTAAGCAAAAACTTGTTTTCTCCTCATTGCATTTAAACAACTTTACAGCCTCGAGGAGTTTCCGTGCCCCCAGGCAAAAAAAAGCCCCCGCATTTTGGCAGAGCGGCTGAGGTCAGAGGTGGCATCTCGGAAATTCCCCTGAACTTAATCCAAACCAATAACTATTGAAAATGCCAATTTACACCCTTCCTGCAGAGATTTGTTGGTGCTGGAAGGCAAATCCTCAGAGGATGGAAGGCAGCCAGAAGAGAAAAGCAATGCAGGACCCAGAAAAAAGGAGGAAGGTCAGAAGGATGGAGGATCAGTGGTGGGGTAAGGCTGGAAAGGATTCGGAGGAGGAGATGGCACAAGGTGGGATAAGAGCTGAGGATGCCAAGCAGCATGGGCTGGGGTGAGGAGATGGAGATATTCGGCTTCCAGAGGGCTGCTGCTGGGTGTGCAGGGTGAGGATGTACCTCCCGGGTCTGCAGACCTGCTGGGCATCTCCCGTCCCAAATTGGAGCCGTGCTTTGAACCAATGCATGGTTCAAGATGCAGACACATTGGAGGTGTCCTCCTGTGTGGGAGGAGACCCCCCTGCTGCTGGTGGCATGTCCCAGTCAGAACTGTCCTGATGGTTTCTCCCCCCCAAAATCCTTTTAGCTCATCAGCCTCACATGGAGTAGGAGCTGTCCCAGAGCCTGCACTAGGAGGTCTGCTGATATCTGCTTTTATCTCATCTTCCCCAGGAAGCTGCTCTGATCCACTCGCTGCAGCTGTTTAAGCTTTCAGCAGGTCACCCAGGCGAGGAAGTGGCTTCTCTCATCATCGAGAAGGCTTTCTCATGTCCTGGGACCCAGATCTGCACTTCTTCAAGACAGGCCACCGAGCGATTCGGTGGCACATGTTCACAGGGCTGACACATATGCGCAGCCGCTCCCCTCCCGAGGCCAGAGCAGCACCCTGGAGGGAAGCTGAAGCATTAGCAGAAGCTTTCCCCATTACACATCTGGCAAGACTGGCGCTTGGGGAACATCAATGACATGCTTATGTGCAAACGCTACCCAGGAACACGTTTTATGGTGAAATGTAGCTTGCTAAATGCTCTCGTGTGTTCAGCTTGAGAGACTCAAAGGCTGCCAGAAAGCTCACCAGAAAGCGTGGACTGTCCATAGACACATGGCAGCGTGATGTCTGCAGTAGAAGAAATCTGGGAGAGGTTGATGTATGGTACTGTAATTAATTTGAAATGGGTTGCACGCAGCTAGCTGAAGCAAAGAGCACCCAAAGGACAGCTGGTGAGGAACAGCTCTCAGGCCAGGCTGACATTTGCTGTCCTGTGGGCAAACATTTCTTACGAAAATTGGACTCCACATCCAGATGAGAATTCATGATCAAAATTGATGAGGAGAGGAAACTGTTGGCTGTCTCCATCAACAGCAATGGACACCACCATTAAAGACAAGTGAAGGATTTTGTTTTGCTCTTTCTAATGGAAACCAATCTATTGAGATGTTTCTCATGTTGCTGAGATAACAAATAGGCTTTTTATTGCATCTCCCATCCTGGTTCTCCCTTTTCCATCTCTTGTTAATGAATCTTTCAGTATATGATAGAGACTGAAAATATAGATCAGCAGCAGGCTTGGACTTGAAACCCATATTCCTAAAAATGCATCCTTTTGACCCAAACAGGAATCTCTTCCTTGTAATAGACTGTTCTCCTGTCAGGTGGACTTGCGAGAAGGAGACAAATAGCATTGATGCAAGCCATTAATTGTTTTCTTGGTTATGGAAAGCAAACTTGGATGCAGACTTTATCTAAGCATTTAATTACAAGCAGAAATTGCTTTTCTCTACTGAAACCAGAAACGCAATGGACACAGACTTTCCATGCAAAGAAAGTAAATATTTTTGCAACCACATCATTCTCCCCCACCCTAACTTGCCCCCTTTCTGTTTGTTAGCATTTTGCCAGCTAGGAAAAATAATTAACCGGAACAATGTGATGCAGAGAGGCATCACAAGCGCTGAAGTCGTTTAGCCAAGAGAGGAGAATCAGAAGTGATTTGATTGTGAGGGATATCATGAGAAGTAATAAGAATATACTGTCATTTCCTACAAGCGACAGGGATGCTCAGCTGGAATACGGTCCTCCCTTAAAACAAAGCGAAGATAATATTTTTAACTCGGAGCCTGGCGCTGGCGTGGCAGATGAAGAAGCCTAACTAAAATTCAGTACCCGCTAGGTGCAAGGTCTGCTGGTGTCCTTTCAGGCTTCAGCCTTGAGTAATTTCTATTCGAGGCGCAAAGCTCTTACGCTGAGGCTTGTCGTTCCCCTTGCTGCTCAGAAAAACGCTGATTTATGGCGGTGGACTTGCCTCTAAGTCGTTGTTTACCGTGATATCTGCTTTCCAGATAAATGGATAAATTGGATAAATGGGGGTTGCTCTTTACGTGAAGAAAGCCTTGTCAGTAAACACACATTATTGCTGTGATTAGCTTGAGGAATCATATACATTTTTCATGCTTTTCTAGTTCCACACTTCCTCTAATTCACTCCTAAAAGCCCATCTGTTTAAATGAGCTGGTAATGCCCGCTAATCAATAGCTCACACTCCTGGGCTGCTGCAGGCAATGCTGGGAGCCACGGGGTGGGGGCCACAGGGGGACCCCGCGGCTTGGGAAGACCCAGGGACACCCAGGGGAGCAGGAGAGAGCCCACGAGTGGTCCCTCAGCTGAATTGCTGCTTAGCTGGGGCTTGACCCCAAAATCTATCCACAAATCACCGCCTGCCCACACAGGACTCAGGCTCTCCCGCCGGGCAGGCCAGCTTCCTTAGCTCTCTTGCTCATAGCCCAAAGCAACGACCAGTGGCTTTCAGGGCAGCTTTGATGGGATCTGAGACCCCACCATGCTGTGCAAAGAGGCTTTTGGGTGGTGGCATCTCCGAAAACGAAGGTCTGGAGGCAGCGGGCTGACCTGCCTGGGACCTGCAGGGTCTCACCCCTTCCATCAGGAGCAAAGCCAGCACATTAGGGCAACCATCCTGGGCTGTAGGTGGGTGGTTCTACCAACCGGCAGGGAACTGCTGCTGCTTCTTGAGCCCCTTCCCACCTCCAGTTCAGCGTGAACCCGTGTCCCAGCCTGGCGGAGGATCATCCGAGATGTGTGTTCCTTAATTGCCGGAGCATCTGCCGCACACGGGGAGCAAGAGGGAGTGTGATTTATTTTGCAGATGGCTGGGCCACTGTTGCAAATGTTTTGCTGCAGACAGGGAGGCTGTGGCAGCAGTGAGGCAGCTCTGCACCCCACCAGCAGCCGCAACAGCTTCAAGCATGTGCGAGGTGCTCGGTCCCTGCCAGCATCCCTCATTTCCTCCAGCTGAACCTGCAGAGTCTACAAGAAGACCAACACTGCATTTACTTGAGGCTTTGCAGGGATTTTTGTGTTTCAACAGCAGTTTTTTGCCACAAAAGGACGATGGGAGAGGTGGTTACTGCATTCTGGAGGGCACGGGGCTGCTGCAATGTGTGACTTCGGCTGCATGAGAACAGGAAAGTTGGCCTCAGCTTGCCAACAAGGCAAAAATTAATCTAATGTGACCACAAAGCTAATGAGAAGCCTTTTCTTTCTCCATCCCAATTTGGGATTGCTAATACTGAGGGTGTTTGCACAGAGTTAATTGAATGTCCTCATCTCCGATGCTCTTTGACAACACATTTTGCAGAAGTTTGTTGAACGAACAGAGCAGCTTTAGAGCCCCAGACCCAAAATACAAACTTCCCTTTGAATTAGAGCCTGTGCATAATGTTTGCCTCATTTGTTAAAAGCCTGGTTTATTTGCCTACTCGAGCTCATCACTGTAAATATTTGCCCTCTCGTCACACTCATTAAGGCTTTTGAATTTGAGCTGGAAACAAGAGGTGGCGGTTTGCTCTCCTACAACATGCTGGTGTTGTGGCCATGGGCATGGGGGAGTTTGCCCAGTCCCAGGTTCGTGCTGTACTCACTGAGCTGCTCTGCAGCCCAGCAGGTTTGTGTCCCAAGAACCACGCTGCTCAGGAACCCGTTTCCTTGTTCATCCTGTCAATTGGGTGCTTTTGGTGGCAAATTCTCATTTCTTCATAGCACTGCTGCTCAGGCATGGGCTGGGAGCACACGTGGGCTCAGCACGGGCACCAGGTGGGCGTGGGGACCCCCACAGGCAGAGCCCCACGACACAGCAAAGGGACACATGCCCTGTGCAGCCCAGGCAGCAGGGGGTTGATCCGTGCACCCAACGGTATCAAGAACAAGTTTCCTCTCCTGGGCCTAATTATTACAAGTGGTCCATAGCAGAGCATTCCCAATAGTGCTATTTCTCAATGCAGATCTTTTAAAGAACCAGTTGCACTTTGGAAAGGGGTCTAAGGAGATGCAGGATATTAAGCACTTTCTGGTATCTCTGAGCAGCCATTTGAACCTTAAGTCTAGATGAGCTTGAGTAAGGCGATATTGCAGAGCTCACCAAAAAATGTTAATTCTCCCTCAAGCTCTGAAACTTGGATGGGAAATATTTTAAAGGCTTTTTTTTTTTCCCCTCTTGCTCAAGCTAGAAACACTGATTCCTTCCTTTGATGTAAGGCTTCCCTCACAATAATTTATGGTGCAAGAAGTTTTACTCAGAAGATATTTTGAAGCCAAGTAGCATTTTTTTTCTTTTTCAACTCCAGCAAAAACAAAGCCCAGTAACAAGCTGCAACATTCACATATCCCCTATAAAGTTTCCAGAGCAGATTCATTTGCTCCCTTTACAGCTTTCTTCTCATGCCTGTCTGCAAAGCCCTCTTCCAAGGGAAGTCACCACATGGCAGCCCCCAGCCCCTGACCACCAGTGTGTGCCTCTGCCCCCCAGGGACCACACCACACAGCCCATGCTGGACAGACAGACAGACACCTTCCCTCTCCCCAGCATCACCAGGAGCTGCTGCCTGGCTTTGTCAGCGCACTGCTCATGTAGCCTCCTGCTTGGAGCAATACCAA
>VXAA01001014.1:323092-365897 GCA_013399115.1 Anseranas semipalmata | reverse complement strand
CCCCCAGTAAAGGTGATCCTGGAGGCCCCCCCAGCCTAAATAAAGGTTGTACTCACAAACCAAAGCTGCTCCCCAAGGGAGAGCCCTTCCCCAGCACGGTGCACACCTTGCAGAGCTGCCCCTTTCCAGGCTGCGGGTCTTTATAGCAGCTCTTCCCAATCAGCTGCTCAGACACAGCTGGGGAGCCAACGAGCCCCATCATTAACCCCCTCGGGGCTGCCGGTGCCTGAGAGCCAGCTCCCTCATTACAGGCTCCTGCAGGGCCTTTGCTCCCTGTTCAAAGGTTGCCTTTCAGGTAAAAGGCAGTGCTTTCAGGGTTACAGGTCTGTAGAACCAATTTTGGGTATGAAAGCAAGCACCTTTCCTTCATGGGCATCAGCTGTGGCTCTCTGGATGGAGCCCTCGCAGGTGGCTTTTGACCATGCTCAGGTGTCACCTTGAACTTTCCCTTTTACACTTACTGATCCTGGAAAAAAAATGCTTTTCTTTTGTTAGACCCACTGCCAAAACATCTTTGCAGAGAAACTTTGGATACTGCATTTTCCACAAAGGCTGTGTTCAACCCGATGTAATATGCTCCGTTCCCCAGAGAAGGCACTCACAGAGGTGTTATAGAGCTGGCCAGCACCATCAGTATACGATTGATCTTCCCCTTGGTTGATAATCATTTGGTTGCCCTCCGGGTCCTGATGTTGGAGGTTTGCTATGGCTCCAGCCAGGTCCTTCTGCTAGCTTTGGGCCAGCCCTAAAGCAAAGGTTAAAACGGGGAGCTCCCGGGGTCTGCCTGCGTGCAGCAGGGGCAGCTGGAAGGACTCGTGCTGTGCTAAATGAGGATGTTCTCAGTCTGTACAGCATCACTGTGTAACAACTGACAGCCTCAAGTGAGCTTCACCCTTTGATTATGCTCAAAATTAGAGTGAAAACTCTTCAAGATAATCTCTCTGTACAAGTCCCACTCCTGCTCCCTGGGGACAGGCGGAAAGGGGAGAAGAAATCAGCAAAGAGATTCTCCAAATGTGCAAAGCAAGTTTCTGAGGGCAGCCCATGGAGCCTGGTGTGAGCCGCGGCCTCCTGGAGCTGCACGACCGAAGGGATGACCAGGCATCGGCCCTTCCAGCCTGTGGATCCCGCTCCTGGTGGCAGCCGATGTGGGAGCCCTGGGGGACTGGTAACCCAGCCGACTGCGGCTGGGCTCACATTGCTCTGGGAAGTCACCGCCTGGCCTTTTCTGTTCCTTTTTGGTGGTTTTGTATCTTTTTTCATAGGTTCACCCGCTTTTGAGGTTGTCCACAGAGCCTGTTTCCCACGCTTGCTGCTCCTCCCATGGCTGCTGCGTGATGAGATGCCCATCCTGCTTGCATTCAGACATCCCATTCCTTACCTAAGCCTTTCCCACATGCCTTGGGAGATAATCTCCAAGGGACCATTTGGGGATTGCATCCAAAAAAAAAAAAAAAACACCTCGTTGTTATGCAGGAGTGCCAGAAGTGCTTCTAGAATTAGCAGCTACTCCAGGTTGCCCTGTTCATTTTGAAATGTGCCACTTCAAATCCCTTCAAGGGCTTGATTTGGGAAGTAAATGGGATTTGGAGCAGGTGAAACATTAAGTAATTACAAATTATTGGAACACTTCATGTTATGAAAGCCCTTCAAATAATTTTAAATTACTTTGTACTAATTGTGATCAGTGCTCCATTCATTTCCAAAGTCCTCTTCAAACGACAAGTCGTGGTATATTTTGGGAGCTGGAACCCAGTGCTTCGTTTAAAAAAAAAAAAATACAAAAAAAAAATCTTTTTGGAGTAACACGCTTCTGAAAAAGATCTGAAAAATGCACTTATCGGTTGCATTTCCCAGGTACTTCCATATCGCCTGGAGGAGGATATCAAGACCAAGTCAGGGCCAATGTATACAGCTGGTACCACCTGAGCAGAGCATATTCCCCAATTACATCACTTGGGAATAATTCATAAAAATGAAAAGGAGGGTTAGAGTAGAGAAGACCAGACGACCTTGCTCATGGAAAGAAACACAGGCACCACACAGGAGCATGGGAGAGCACTACGGGCACCTTTCCCGAGCATCCTTCCTCCAGGACAGACAGGAAAAACTTCCCCATCCCTGATGCTGCATTAAATTGGTTACTCCTGTCCTGCCTTTCTAGCAGGGCCTTTGGTGGAGCGAGAAAGCCTCTTTTTGTGTCCAGTGAAAGCGTTAGTGGCAATCAGAGTGTTTCGTGTCTTCCCACCTCCCTGCACCTGGAGGAACCTCCCCTCCCTCCTGCTGCTGCTCCTCTCGGTGCTTACGCAGCTCATTATCCTCTCCCCGTGAAAATGCCGAGGGCTCGTGAAGTTGCCGGTTTGCCGGAGTTTGCAGAGTCTGAAACGATGACACCGGGACGTGAGCCGTCTTCAAGAACCACCTGGAAGCGTCGGCTCTAAAGCAGGATGATGCTCTCCGTGCCCCCCAAAACACTCTTTTGCTGGACTAAATGTGGGGATGCAGAGAGAGAGAGGGAAGAAGCAGGATGGGAGGAGAGACTGCATATCTCCGTGCTGAACAAAATGGAGAGAAAGAGAAGAAAAGGGAGAAACAAGGAAGAAACAAAGAAATAGAGATGGAAAAGAGGGGAACCAAAAAGCAAAAGCAATGTTTTGGAGAGGAACAGATGGATGGGCAGGGAGCGCCTGCACTTAAAGCATCCAATTGCCTTCTCATATAGCAAAACACACTTCTCCCAGTTAACACTATTTGCAACCCTGCTGTGAGTTGAAGGGAGAAGCCTTCATTTTTATTCTCACCCAAGTGCCTCTGTTAGAAAAGCAGCTGCAGGATGAGTTTGGCTGGCCGGTTGCCCCAGGCTGCTGAGGGCAGCCAGCTGCTGGCCAACCCAACCAGCGGCCAGACCCTGCCACCCTTCTCCCCCGATGGGCGGCAGTGGTTGGAGCCTCTCCCCTCCTCTGCTCAGCCCCCAATTTTCACGAGACTTGCAGGAGCTCAGTTATCTTGGAGACATCATCTGCACCCCCCAGCGCCGGCTGAAACAGGTCACCGCGTGGAAGGGGAAGGTAAGGGGACAGCTCGCTGGCCAGCATGCCAGCCTCCCCGCCTAAAGAAAACAGGCTGAAAGTGTGGAGAAAAATAGCACAAAATCAGAAAACGGTCTAATTTACTAATTACAATAACAATAAAACTCGGTCATTAAAAAAACAGTTAAAGCTGCAAACGAACAACTGCTTCGACCATTATCAGTAACAGCGTTTACAAGGCCCAAGTTCTTGAAAACCATGAAAACGAATAGCTCAGGATGTCATAAATTTTATACTGCTCCCACAGCAAACCTGCACACGGCATACCAGAAAATGCATATTTCATTACCACTCAATGGTCTTAGCTCCCATGCAGACTACAGGCATTCTTTTCGGTGTAATTTTATAATATGCACACAACTCAAAGCCTCTTTGTAGAAGAAACATAAAAATGATGCATGCGCATATTAAAGACTCGTATTTATCAGTCTCAAATGTAAGTTCACGTACATGCTTAATGTTACCATAAATCAACAGCTCTCTCCATTAAACCATATATGCAACCTTGTTATCGAGAAAAGCTATTTATGAACACTAGAGCGAGTAAACCAACCGTCGTTTGAAAAAATATTTGTTAAAAATATCTCCTATCTGAATGAATTACTCGAAGGATACATCATGAAAGCAAAATAAAAACAAAAGCCACCAATTAAAAATATGCTAGGACTTCAGGCTCAAGGAGACGGCATCAGGACGAGGAAGCATTTGTTTCATATTCAATAAAAGCAGCACCCTCAGCTAGTCACATTCATCTGGTGGGGGCTTGAGTCTTTGAAGATCCTCCATGAAGTCTGGACAAAAAAAAAGGGCTCTGTCAGAACTAGTTTTGATGAGAAGAATGAGTTTTCAACCAGAATCGTAACTCCCTCTGCTTCTGTTGAAAGTGATGTATTTCTCTCTCTCTCTCTCTCTCTCTTTTTTTTTTTTTAAGCATGAAAAAGCACGATCCATTGCTTCTTCATGGAGCGAGGAGGGGGCAGAAGAAGCAGCCTGTCCTCTTTGGGCTGCCCTTTGCCACCAGGGACCCATCTCCTGCTCCTCACGCTGGCCAAAGAAGACTCGAGCCATGGCGAGGAGAAGAACCACGTCTCCCTTTCGTCCCTGTTCCAGCTCCAGCCAAGGCCTAAAGCAGCTCTGGGGCTGGCACCAAGGGAAGAATAGCTCCCACCATCCCATCCACAGCCTCTTGCTAATATTCTGCGGCTGTGTGGCTAGCAGCTCATTAGTATTGAAATTGGTTCATACATAGTTCACTTGCAATTTAGGCTCCAATAATCTTCCTATTTAGACCCTGCAATGCTACGAATTTATGCCCAGCTGAAATCTGTTACAATGCTACTGCATAGACATGCAATTTCATAGAGAGATAAGATATAGATCTGCTGTACTCTGGTGATTCTCTTTCAGAAGTGTACCTTGTCAGGCCATAATTTGATATTCTTTTACCATTTCTATAGGGGGGAAAAAACCCTTTAATTTAAAAAAAAAATCACATTTTCACCCTTTTGTTCAGTAATGACACAAATAGTAAAATGTTCAGATTACATCAGGGAATGGAAAAGCCCCATGGAGAAAAGACACGGACAAAAGCTTCATTTTCAGGTAAAATTGCATGAAGCTTGGGGCACTGCATACTCTTAGCTCTGTTTTTTTCCCCTGCCTTTCATCCCCATGCATCCCTCTGAATGTTAATAGATTTTACATGGGGATGTTTAAAAGGACTGCAGAGAAATGAGGTTTTATCCACTCTAATGTCTTCCAGAAATCTCAAAGCAATTTACAACTGTGAATAATACACAAATAGTTTGGTGAGAGCAGGGGCCAGCAAGTTGGATGCTGACTCCAGCTGCAGCTTGCATCCTGCTATAACATCATTTTTAATCAGGATGCTTTTGGTAATATATATAATACATATATATGTTTTATTTTTTCTTGAAGCCGCTTGATATTTTTTACTCTCTGCCTCGATAGCCATCAGAGAAAAAGGGAAGGGGATGTTCCAGCAGAAGATGTCCTCACCAGGACTATGCCAGGGGATAGCACAGGCTGGGATTTGAGAAGTGCTGGTCACAGGTTGTGTATCGATGCCACGCTATGAAGACAGGCTCTGTGGTCCCTCCAAAGCCAGAAGTGGGCTGTACACAGGGGGTATGGGACCCAGCGGCTTCATCACCCCGGGCAGGGCTAGGGAGCTTCTTGTCCTGCAACAGCGAAATTCCTTGTTTGGAGCCTTTCTTCCGTTTGCATCTGGCCGTAAGGCAAACTACCGGATTTCACATCCCACCTACACCTTTTCCAAGTGTTTTCTCCCTCCCGGGATGGCCAGGGGAACATCGAGCGAAGGAGGAGCGCGGTCCTGCTCACGGAGGCACAGCAGCCGAGTGCTCCGTGACCTCTGCAGTCTGCAGCGTGGCGACCAGGGCACCCCAGGCTGCCTGAGCAGCACCCGCCGCCGGGTCCCGCAGCACCCAGACGCTGCAGAGCCAGGAGCTCCGTGCTGGGAGCGGCCCCTCTTTCTCCTCCGCCCGCAGCTCCTGATTTAAACCTTATCAATGCTGCTAAACTTTTTAATGTATATCAATTGGGTAAAGTTCACAAACAAAGCAGGGATCGATGGGTGGAATAATAAAGTATTGATCACCTTGACGCGAACCGATGAACCTTCAAATCAATAATGAACACAGATCACATTCCCGTAGCGCATTCGGTTACTGCTAACTCAGTGGCACGCTCCCTGGGATGGCAGGCGGGAAGGGAGAACCATTTCCTAACTCCACGTGTCGTGCAAATCTCTGCGGCAGGCACTGCTTCATGGGTGTTCCTTCAAGGACCAAGCTCTTCTCAAAGCTCTTCTTCCCCTATTTCTCTCGTCATCCTCTCAGTCTTTTCTAAGCCCGTGTCTAGGTGGATTTTCTCTCTGAAATGCTGAGAGGGAGACACGCTCTGTTACAAATCCCTGCCCAATGTGTGAATATTTGCCTGCCTCCGCCAGGAATTCCTCAGCCGACACACGTCGGGGTTGCATTTATGGTTTCCTGGTAGGATCACATGAAGGGGTTGCCATCCCAGCGTGCAAACCTGGTCTTTCACTGTCGGGCCTGAAGCAGACATTTTGTTTCTGGGTTCCCTGGAGAAGAGGAGCACTGATATCTGTGCTGCTTTTGATTGTGCAGTATTGATCGCGCCAGTATTAATAGGTACAAGGATAACTGTGTAAGCTGGACTCGGACAGGCTGAAGATGAGAATGAGAAGAAGGTTTCCAACCTTCCAACCCTCAGGGGGTGCAGAGGGACCATATCCCCTGCAACCCCCTCCCATGCCGTGGCCCACACCCCCAGCCAGGCTCAGCTCACCGCCACCCCCAAGTGCACCACGTCCCCCCCAGCGGCTCGATCCCGGAGCCTTTACACCCCATGCACGAACGTCGGGCAGGGCAGGCTGGCCCCAGCTGACGTCTCACCCACCACCATTCGGCTCGCCGGAGGAGCAGGAACCCGTTTCCCTTTGCCCTCTGTGGCTCTCTATGAAAATCATGAACAATTTTGTTTTCATACATCGGAGAAGAAAGCTGCCCCCCTGCCTGGTCCAGACAGGGCTGCGATATCAAATTGTTCTTTTCAGAAGAGCATTTACTGTTTGCAAAGGTTTAAGAGAGCAGGAGGCAGCTCATTCGGTTATTCACTTGGACTCGGAGCTGTTAGACACAGATCTTAATGGATAGTATTGATTGAAAGAAACAAAGCAGCGGTTTTCTTTCTTTCTATCAAGGGATTTCTAGGCTAAGATGAGAAGAGTTTGCTGGCTTACACTCTTAACAACAAAATACCATATTACAGGATCCCCAGAAGTCTCTCAGGATAGCACAGCGGTGAGAGAAAGAAATGTGCAAGGTGTTAATGGGATAACAAATTAATAGAGAATAGGATTAGTGAGGGACACAGGCTGGTACCAGGGCTCCCGAGGTCTCCAGTGTCGAGATGTAATCCGTTCCTGGCAAGTTGTCCTCACTGGCAGATGAACACAATGGGAACCCACCTGGTTCCTGGTGCCATTGGGATCCCCAGTGGCAGCTGGGACACCAAAGCCATTGTGAGCAGCCAAAATACAATTTTAGGGGAAATCAGTGCCTGCATTACCTGGAAAGCCAGTGTAATTCTGTTCTGTAACATCTGAGAACTGTGACGAAGCAGCAGGCTTGGAAACAGTTTTAAAATCATTACCTGACTCTCTGTCGTCCCATGCAATTTTCCCATCCATCTGCCAGTCATTTGGTAAGGTCGAGAGCAAGGACATGCAAGTCTGGGGACCTGAGACTCAGAGCTGCATCTAACTCCGGTTTGCTGTCCCCCACAGGCAGGCAGCCCTGGTCACCAAAGCTTCCCGAGGGGACCATCCCCACCCGGACCATCAGCCACCCCGTCATCCATCACAGAGGTGGCAGCTGAACCCCAAACCGTTGTCATCGCCACCTTCCTCCGCAAAAGATTTCGAGTCCCATCCCCAGCTTCAGGGGCTGCATGGGCTTGGCAGAGGCAAGTGTTACCTACAGAACAACCCATGACCTTTCTCCTTGTCCCTGAGGGTACCAGTCCCCAAGGATTTGTGAGGGCAGTGTGAGCCGTGATGTCTATGCTGCCTGTCGTGTTCAATTCCAGATTTCCAACCCCTTCCACCAGCACCGGGTATGCAAATCCCCTAGGCAGCTTTTCACGCCTCAGCCCTCTGCTCCAGCCACCTTGGGAGCCTTTCAAAGTTCTCCTGCCTCTCATAAAATATTGATCTCGGGCCTTTTAAATGAGTGACAGACCCTGAAATCACACCACTCGCAAGCCGTTGGTCCCTACTGGCACGAAGACAAAAACAAATGGGCTTTCATTTCTGCTCCGCTCCTGACAGTAAGAAGAGGGATGGGTGACAGGATGGGACCTCTTATTGCCTCTAATGATGATGCTGATTTTGGACGGGCCATGAAGGTCACTGAAGTTTTGGAGGGCTAACTGCCCCCTGGTCCCCTTGGCAGTGGTGCTTGGCTGTGAAAGCAATGCCCTGCGATACTTCATCCAGTGCTGTAACGCCTCCTTGACAACATTTCCATCTCTCCCTGACTTTGACGAGTCACTTATTACCTCCGCTTTTTTTTTTTAGGGGCCCCCTGTCTTTCCTAGATCATGTTAACAAGACAGCTATGGAGAACGGTGGCCCTAGGGGTCTTCATTAGTTCCTCCTAGATTTATGTTCCCTTCCAGTTTAATACAGTGCTTCGGGCATGGCTGCTCAACGATGGGGTCACAGTGAGTTTCCAGGGGTCAAGACCTTGATCCTTTTATTTATAGCTAAACGTTAAGGGAGCTCTAAAACTGCGTTTAGTCATAGCAAGGCCCTTGCGTGGGAAATGCTGACAACTGGAGGGATATTTGCACAACCACATTCGGGATCTACACGGTGCTCCAGGCACAAGGAGGTGCTGTAGGACAGAGCTCCAAAGGGTTTACAAAGCCAGTGCTTGGTCCTGCAGGAGAACGCATAGGAAGTGGAGACCAGATGCTCGCGGACTTGCATTGCTCAAGACTGTGTTGGTGCTGTCTGTTGGGTGGATCCCAGGAAGGGAGCCCAGTTTCCACGCACCCCATAGACATTAAGACCCTGCAAGAGTTTCATCTCCTCCCAGCTTGGAGATGAAGGGAGCAGGGTGGTGCATGCTCCCCATGGGCTATATTCACACTTCCCATAATATTGCTGAGCTGCCCTACACCACTGAGCACTGGGCTGCAAAGCAAGCTGCAAAGACAACGTTTATCCTCCTCTCTCTGCTTTATTTCCCAGCACAGGCAGCTTTGCGCTGCTTGTTTCATCCCCATCCTCACACCCACTTGCAACTCAGCGCGTCCCACCACCACCTTCCCCAGTACAGCCGAACCCCTCCCTGCAGGGCATCTCCCGCACCATCCTTTCTCTCAGATGCTCTCACTGCTGCTAGCGGTAGATTTGCTCTTCGTTAGCAATGGAAATGCTACCACCTTCAGGATCCCTCTGCACCTTTCCTCTCCCACCAGGGAGAGAGCCGCTCGCACTCCACAGGCAGCTCTCGACACCAGGTCTCCTGACGAGCCCCAGGGGTGATGGGCAGGTTACCAGAAAAAGCCCCCATCAAATGCTCCGTTGGGAAAAATAATCACGGCTTCATTCAAATGAATACATCTTGATTTACGCCACTGGGGCTACATTAATTTGGAGCAGCTGGGGCCAGGCTTGTTCACGACTACTATAAAAAGAGATTCTGCCTGCTAAGCCTCCCTCCCTTACAACACTAACCCATAATTTAGTAAGTGAGAGATGACCTAAAGAAACTCCTGGGTAGCTGTAAAATGAGAGGGAGAAAGAAACAATTTTGTTGTGTAGGCTACCACTGGCAAAGAAGTGATTGCGCTGGTACCTAAAAAAAGGTAAAAAACGCAGAAAATAATAATAATGCCTGAATTTCAACATTCAGGAGCTATTGTAACGGCTTCTAATTGAATGAAGAGTTACTGTGGACTGCTAGAGCCTGCATTTCTCTGAAACAGCATCCTTTGGCAAGCTCAATATTTAAAAATCCCCCTGAAAACTTATTTAAACTGACAGGATAGTTCTAGGTTTGAGGAATAATGAGCTGATTCAGTCTTTTTTCAAAGACTTAAAGAAAATCAAGAATTTTATCCTGGTATAAATTTCTATTGTAGCACAGGAAAACCTGGTGTCTTCCCGTTTGAGAAAGATGCTGGAGTGATCAGAGATGGCATGTGGGGACAGAGAGCTGCCAAAAGCATTTCTTTGGCCCTCTCCAGTATCTTTTTTTGACATTAAAAGGTGGATTTTATACTTAGGTAAGATACATGCTGAAGGAACCGGAATCAAGGTGTTAATACTTAATGCAAGCACATTCCCTGCTGTTTCCCAAGGTCTAAAAAGATGATTCTATGATCAAGACTTATGAGGATTAAGGGCTCATTTCAACTGAATTGATCAGATGGCATTTGGGTGTAATTTAAACTAAAAATACAGGAAAGGGATAAGCGGACTTTATTTCTATAAAAAAAAAAATCCTCTTCTCTTCCTCTGCCATGCATGTGTACGCATTCACACTTACCCAGAGCAACATAGGCTGCCTTTGTGTATTTTTTGTATGCTGCAAAAGGTGATTGAGCCTGGATCTGCAGTGAAGATAACAATGCCTTGTTTCTCATCTGACTTAATTTAACACTCTTCCTTCCAATGCCACCTGTGTGTTTTCACTCTTGAGAAATGAAGGCTGATGGTCCAGAGCCACGCTGCTTGTGCCACGCGGGGACTGATTTAGCTTCCGCCGTCATCGTTGGTTCACAGTTGCAATCACTGATATTTCTTGGAGTACGTACTGAAATGTGTCCAGATGCTGCAAACTCACGCTGGAAGATGAGAGAAGAGAGATGCTCTTAGGTGGAACAACATTGCCATCTCATGGTGTAGGTGCATCCCTACAAAGTCTGCAGTGATGCTCCCATCCAAGCCTTCAAGGTCGCGAGCCCCAGGCGCTCGTGACTTGTTGTGCAGAAAATCCAGGTAAGTAAGCGAACTTCACTGGTCTGCTGCCAGCCTTGCACCAGGGCTGGCCGTGGTGGAGCTTTATGGGGATAGACATCGAGGAAGAGTTTTCAGACGCCCACCAGCAACCTCTCTCCAGCCCCAGCTCCCCTGTGCCGATCCCGGTGCTGTCCCTGTGCCAGCCCCTGCTCTTGCCACTTCAGAGTTCTTCTGTTAATTCTCATTCTCTCAAGCTTCGCTAATAATTTCCCATGCGGTACCATATCAAATGCTTTATTGAACTCTAGATAGATTAGATCTACCAAATTTCCCTTGTCTGGAAAACCAATTATCTTATCAAAGAAAGATGTCAGCACAGTCTGGCACAAACTGCCTTTGGTAAACCTGTGTTGCACTTTATCTCATTTTTCTCAGAGCCTTTAATTAATGTTTCCTTCAGCATTTGTCCTACAATCTTGTGTATAACTAAAAATGGGCTAACACATCTGTAGCTGGCTAGCTCATGCTTTCCATTTTCCTTATCTTCTTTTACTTTTCTTATAATCTGTTTGTTTTTGGGGGTTCAATCAGTGCCTTTTGACCCACAGGACTCATTAGAAATCTCCGCTTTGCCCTCCGCACACCAGGCACCGCTTGTCTCCAAGCAGGATGGAGGTTTCCCCAATCCCTCAGGCTTCATCTTGGTGCACCCCACAGTTCTGCTTCCAGATGTGGCTGCTTTTACTCCCTCCCCTCTTATTTCAGGTAATGTCTGCCTTCGCTCCCCAGTTAGTGTCACTCTTCCTAACAAAAATGATCTGTTTAATTTTGGGGGAAATGCTTTGATTACCCTTTAACCCAGCCCTGCTTTTGTGGCTGGCTATTCCCCTTTCTGCATACATTTATGTATAACATATTGGTGCTTCCCCCCACCCCTCCCCTCCTCAGACGTGCATGGTCACACTCAGTCCTAGCCATCCCCTCACTTTGAGGATGTCCCACTTCGCTGACCTTCTGTTTTTGTCCATCCCTGTCATCCCTCTGTCTGCTCTTGCTACTCTGGGGATCTGGAGCCTATCTCAGTCCCTAATCTCAGCATAAGCTTCCCCAGAATTTAATTAAAAAGCATAAACTGAGCCAGCTACCAGTTCATCAGGACAAAATTATTTTTAATGGTCAAGTTTTCTACTAAAACAAAGTCTAAAGCAAAGTCCTTTCTCCTTTCACAGTTCTTGTGACATTGTGCTATGGCAAACAGGATGGTTAAGTGAAGCTGATGACCGTAATCTTTTGGGAATTCTGTAGGAGTGGGTTAATGCTGGGATTACTGGTTGGGAAATGCTCTGGGACAAGCAACACCATTAAGGAGAAGGTTCCAAGTTCAAGAAGAGCTGGGGCTTTGATTTCATGATCTCTCAGACTGACTGCTCTCTGGTCATGAACAGCAATGTATGCTAAGACTAAGAAAGGAGAAGGCATGCGTTTCTCTCAGACTTCCTGCAGGATTTCCTAGCTGTAGCTCATCCTGATGCTGTGCCAGCTTCAAAGCCCTTCCTCTGGGCAGTCCAGTGGGGTTCCTTTCTTGAGAGGAAACCTGCTTCCATGAAGGACATCCCAAAGCAAATCCATGAGCCACCTGCTGGTCTTCAGCTTCACCAAATCTAGGGCTTCTGGATCCAGGGTTTAGCCAGGAAGGATAACTGGCCAGAGTTACAGCAGGCCAGTGGATGGCTGTAGGCAACCCATACCATCACTATACCTTGGGGACAGGAGGTAAGAGGGGGAGATCACAGGTTGTCCATGCAGGACAGAAGATGTCCAAGCCATGAAGACAGCTCAGACACCTCTGCAACTCCCAAGCACTTGCAAAAATTATTCTTACCATTAGGAGAAGAGAGGTCCTCCCCTAAACATGCTAGTGCAGAGGGCTGCTGGTGGGGAGGTGTCACTTTCCCTCCTGTCATGGGCACACAGGTGGTCAGCAGGGCAAGTTCCCTGTGAATTTCAGCCACTAAAATGTAATTCTAACTTTTATTATCAAATAATGGTGTGAGATCACTGAAATGAAGGTCATGTAGAAGGGACTGGTTACCCTGCTGCTGTGACAGGCAAGGGTCTGAACCTTGAAGAATTATTCCAGAATGTTGTGGGAAGACAAATCCTGAATTCTGGATAGGGGCATGCTAAGAGTATTGTAGAGCATCTTACTGTCACTCCAGGGTCATAAGTTTAATTTCTGCCTGGCACTTGTGATAAATACCCACTCCAGCTGACCCAGCTGTGAATGGGTACTTGCACACACGGGGTTACTGTGAGCAACTTCAGATCCCCAGCCTCTTTGCTATTGTGCGTGCTTTTAAAAGAAAAAAAAAAAAAAAAGGAAAATGCAGCATTCCCAGCAGTCTGCTAGTTAGGCTCTGGCAGGTGCTCAACCAAATGTTGTATTTTGGCATGGTGGGATCCCATCTTTTTTGAATCCATCCTGTTGGCCTCATGTCAAAATACGCTGACAGCGTATATTGTACATAATGCTGTGGCAGATCTTTGGATGGCAGCACCATATGGGACACGTGGAAAGAGGTCAGGACGGAGCCTGGCAGAGGCAGCGCAAGGGGACTTGCTAATCGCAATGGGGAGCAAACAACTGGGGTGAGGAGGGGTTCGTCACTTCGGCCATAAACCCTGCTGTGATGGCAGGGGGGGCTGGTCCATGTGAGGACTCGCTGGGAAGCCTCCCAGGCAGCTCCGCAGCCCGTCTGCCTTTTTCTCCAGTCCCCAGGCTGTCTGCTAGCTGGAGGAAAGCCATCTATCATGGCTGTTATGCTCTATCCACTAGCTATCTAGATTTAGCTTGCGAGTGCATAATTTATGGTCAGATGGTTCATCTCTGCTCTTTGTCAATGCACAGCGCTTTATGGACTAGTTTTTGAGGAGAAAAAGCTGCAGTGCTGAAGTTTCCAAGGAGCAATGAAAGCCCCACCTCCAAAGTACACATCACAGGTAATGAGTTGAGTCGAGGAGGCACGCACGGGCTAATAGGCATTGATAAGGCTTTGTGGTGGAGCTCTGGCGTTTGAAGCAAAGAGCCTTGCCGTCCTCCTTTGCAGTCTTTGGATCAGGAAGTCATTCTGTTGAGATTTGTTTTGCTTTCTTTCCTCTGTACATAGGATAAAGCAAGCAGAAAGTGTGAAGCTGTTATTAGAGGCAGTGCTCCAAGCAATCGAGAAAAATCTCAGAAGCATGAGTCATGTGCCCAAAATGAAATTTACCTGAAAAAAAGAAACTGGTATTGTTATACACAACCTCATAATGACTTTATTTCTGTTATGATTGTTGCTGTTGTTCTGGTTATTACCTTTTTCACTTAAAAACAAAACAAAAAAACCACCCAACCCTGTAGCAACAACTACAGAAATATTATTTGCTTGTATTATTCTTTAGGTGGTTCCTGTGCTGGAGGCAGTAACTAGTTACAATCACTCAGAACATAATAGAGAAATTCATTCCAATAATAATAACAACATCTATTATTTTTGAAATACAAATCTGATGAGTTCATGAATATAGAAAGCTCTTGGTGCTGGCTGTCTGTAAAATGGTAATAAAATCAAGCATGATTTTCTGATAGACTTCTGCTGCAGGCTTCCTACACTCTTATTCCAGACGTGCACCCATCACTGCTCAGCGTCCTGCTGTGTGGTGGGATCCCCCTCTAGCAATGATGGTGGTAGCATCGTGCCTGCTCATGGTGGGTGCAGGCAGCGTTTTCCTTCTGGCATCAGGTAGGGGATGGCATCAGCCCCATCAGGGTGCTAGAAGGGCAGGTGGCAACATGGGGCAGATCATCCTGCTCAAGCCACAGAGCTAGCAGGGTACTTATGAATGGTTTACACCATAAAAAGCCCTGGGAGGATGACCTAGTGATGTGGAGGACCACCCTGCTTTGTGGGTGCTTTGGGACTGAGGGATTGACACAGCCTGAACCTTGGTGGCTGAAATGCAATCTGTAGTGGACAAGCTGCTGGTTGACGCAGGCTCTGGGCAGAGGTAACAGAGCTGTTTTTAATGGCAGGAGATTTTTAGAAAGTTTTTTTTTTTTTTTTTGGCCATGTGAGGCCCACAAGGTCTAATGGTGTTTGCTTTCCATGCACCAGCGCAAAAAGCTTCTGTGATGGAGAGGCAGATTTAGGAGCCCTCAACTAACCAAACTGTTCACCTCTATATGGTTCTGACAGCACTGAGTCTTCAGTTAACAAACCCTTTTTTTATGTGTGTGGTTTTGTTTTAAAAAGGCTGTCCAATACAGAAAACACTTAAAATTGTATCAGCACTTTGGGGAACTAACGGATGATGTATAAACTAATATTGTGAAGGCTGACTAAATTAAAGCGGAGGAAGGCTATAATATTGCACAGGTGTTTGCAGGGCGTGATGCTATCAGGAGCTGGGGAGCTGCAAAAAGCTTAAAGTAAAATTAGGGATATGAAAGTAAACACTACTCATATTGCAGATACGGTGGCCGGCTTTTTAGATGTTACACTTGTTTTATCTCTAAAGCTGTATGGACATTGCAGGTGTTAGAAATGTTTATATGGAAACCTTTAAGCACGAATGTATTGCTTCACAATCGCTTGTAATTTGGCACAATTTGGCTCTGTGCATTCCTCTCTCTGATAGCATTTCCTCCATGTGTTAGTCCCTATGGCACTGCCTTCTTCTGAACCCACCGACGAGCTCGCCTTTGGGAGGGGCAGCCCTGGGTCCCTCTGCTACCACCAAAGTGCTATCAGCTTCACCTCTGTCCGTGTGCACTTAAGGTGTAAGTGGTTTATGGTTTTCCCCAAGAAACAGTTTTTTTCTTTTCGTAGAATTACTAAAAGCATTATTTTGTAACTTCTGTTGCGCAAAAGGAGCAAATGAGTTTTTCTACCAGCTCAACATCATTCTGAAAAAGACACAAGCTTTCAGTAAATACCCAAAGCTATACATGCTGGCAGTTAACAGCAAGGAGGGTGCCTAAAGGGATTTGTGTATGAAGGAAGCAAACCCGGGCACGTTTCTCCACGTATTTGTGAACATTCAGACAGATTTTCTGGAGGTCTTACTCAAAACCAAGTACTGTGGGGCAAGGAAGGGCTTGCTCCCCTTGTCTTGGCACTTTTGAGGCCACAGCTGGATACTGCATCCAGTTCTGGACACGCTGGTAAAAGAAACACAGGAAAATCAGAGGGTGTAGCAGAGGGCCACCATGATGGTTATGGAGGACACGCAAGGAGACATTGAGGGAGTTGTTTGCTCAGCCCTGAATAGATGAGGTGGTGGTGGTGGGGGTTTAGTTCCTGTCTATCCCTATTTAAGAGAGTTTATAGGGTAGACTGACCCAGATTTTTCTTGCAAATGTGCAGTGAAATGGTGAAAGGTGATGGTGAAAAGCTGAGCACTGAATGAAGGGCACCTGAATTTAATCTTCATAATGTCCTGAGGTAGACATCAGCTGGGCCAAAATTGTCTAGAAAGGTCTTTGGAGACACTTTGGCAAACAATGGCATATGCTGGCACTTTTTGGGCAACTGTTTGTGTTTCAGAAGGGAGTTATGGGAAGCGTGAGCAGCTGATAAGCCCTGAGGAACTGACCTAACCTCTGTGCCTGGCAGTGGTCATAGGCATGGGCCCGAGGCACCCTCTGAGGTTTAGGAAATGTGCTATTACTTAATATTTAATAACCTGTTTTGGGCAATGTGGAGAGTATGTACAGAAATGTTGTAATGTTTTAGGCTTCCAGAGGAATGCCAGTGTCCAGGTAGGACGCTTGCCTTTGAAGTACAGCACAAGTAATTTTGTAGTAATTTTTGTAGTAATTTTGTTCGTGTCTGCAAGGCTGTTCGGCACAGAGAGAAATCTCCACAAGATGTCTACCATGGACAAGATGAAGGTTTGGGAAGGCTCCAGAGCAGAAAGCTGGGTTGTCCTGGTGAGCACCATGCCTGCTGCAAAGCGTCAGAAGAAATGGTTGAACATCTCCAGCCTGAGACCCTGCACGTGCCATGAGAAGTGACCAGCACCGCATGTAAAGCAAACCCAAGCAGGCAGATCGCAGGGAGCAGCTGGTGCAGCACCTCCCCTATAGCCACGGGGTGTCTCCTGTGGTGGTCAAGGCTGAGATGTTGCTCCACACTTGTGGGGTGTGCAGCAGCATGGGAAGGTGAGAAGTCGCGGCTTTGTCACCTTGCTGGGAGCTAGAACCTCTGGGTCTGGGGCCTTGGTCAGCTGCAGGCTGCTTCTATGACACTGGGGTGTGACTTTTGCCTCCCTTGGCCGTGCCACCAAGCCCCTGGGGTTGCTGGGGGACCTGGGCCAGCTTCTGCCTGTGGATTCTCATTTTTCTGTGTTCTCCATGCAGCAAAGCAAAAACCAGGCTCCTCTAGAGGGCAATNTTAGGGGTCCCCAACTCCTGTGCTGGGTTGCTGGGACACAGGTGAGACCATCACAGTGGCATCTGGCCCATGGCACCCTATAGCAGGAGAACAGGGCAGAGTCCCAGAGAGGTGCTGGCATCCACATGGGGGTCTGAGGAAGGGTGCAAAGGTGTTCGCCTCCATTCAAGTGGTGTATTGCTAAGTGATGGGATGGGTCCAGCCATTAAAAGCAATTCTGGGGGGCAAAGATGCTCTTTTAGGAGATCAGAGCCCAGCCGCATGCTGGGGTTCCACCACAGAGGTGGAAGGGGGTAAGCAGAAGAACCCCCTAGGACAAATTCTGCCATTTCTGCCTTGAAGCACTTTCTCAAGTGCTCCCACCAAGCAGCAATGTGAGCCCTCTTTGTGCTGCAGGATGAGCCTGTGCTTTTGGCATCCTGGGCAACCTGCTGTAGGTGCCAGCACCTGCAGGGGGTTGGACCAGATGGCCTCCAGAGGTCCCTTCTGACCTTGACCGTTCTGTGGCTCAGTTTCTATCATTTCTTATACACTGTGGTGGCATCTGCTCCACCAGCCTATAACTTCACTCTGCCCCCAGCAAATTCTCCTCCTAACTCCAGGTCAAGGGGCTGGTGGCACATGGAGGTGATGGGGCAACCAGTACAAGAGGGGGGATGCCTTCCTGCTATCTGAAAGATAAAAGATGGGCTCCAACTTTTAATAACAGATGGCATCTGTTCCTGTGCGTGCCCCTGTATTTATGCATCGGTGCATCCTGTAGGCTCGCCAGGCACTGTCTGCATTGGGAAGGGATGGACGGACGGACACATTCATCCCTGGAAGAGCTTGTGGCCAACCGTATGCCATGCTATTTCCTTGCAGGACACATTGGAAGAGATGGACCCGAGCGAGTGTTTGCCAAAGGAGAGGGTTTCTGGGGAGAGCCGAGGCGTGTCGGGGCACGGGGGCTCCTTCTACGTCATTCCCAAGGGACTTCTTTGTAATCTGAGCCCTCCGCGTGTTGTCGCCCGAGGCGCTATCTGCTGATTAAGCCCTGGATATCTCGATATCTTTCCACGGGACTGTTTGCTCTGCCTGGCCGCAGCAGCATTAACGCTTCCACATCCTCCATCAGCAGCCTGCAGCAGGAAGGGTGCACGCGGGAGCGCAAACAGAGCCAGGGGCAGACCCAGGGCCCTTTGCACCCAGCGAGAAGCAAATTGGCACACCCTGGCCTCTTCCGTGGAGAATTTTTAGAAGGCAGGCTGGCTTTTTTGCTGCCTTGCGCTACCACAAATGGTGGACAGCATTAGCTGAGCGCTTTTTGGTGATTTATTAGCATGAAGTGGTAGCTGATGGTGGAGAAAGGTGGTTTTCTGGGTGGCAAGCGAGTGTTTTTGTCATGTTTGAGTGCTTCAATGCCAATGTTTTAGTCTTTGCAAGGGAAAGACCTGGGGTCATTCATCCCAAATCCTTCTTCACAAAGTGAGAGGCTGCCAGCATCCTTTGGCTGGAGAGCTTCCAGCCCTGCTGCTAAATCTGCCATGGATCTATGGCCTCACCAAAAATTATAAGGAGGGGGAAAAAGGAGCAGGAGGGATGCTGCAAAGAGCCCACTTGCTGGGGGTCTGCATCCCAGCGGGGTGCTCTGGCTTCCTTGCAAGGGCCAGCACAGGTCAGGATTGCAGGAGGGATGTGCCAGGGGTTTCTTTTTTGGCTTTACAGCTCCATCTCTCTTAGAAATCCTGCTGACCGAGCACAGGATGGCTGCTGAGAGCCACCGTGCTGTTGTGCTCCTCCCAGAGGGTTTTCTGGCGTCTCTGATGAAATTCGGTAAACACAGCCACACTCAGAGTGCAAATGAGCTGCGTGCATTTAAAAGCAATGAATTAGGCAATATCAAACTCTCCAGCCTTTTTGCTCAGGGATTAAAGTGACCATGGTTTGGCTGACCCTCCACATTTCTACCACGAATTAACCCTCAGCAAGTCCAGCCCTGTGGGTGCTGGGTGTTAGGCTACTGGTAAAGTGCTGCTTGGATTAAATAAACCCAGCCTGTGCTGGCAGAGATCAGAATGAGGGTGTTATTTGGGATGTGTTTGTGTGTAAGGCCCCGCTGAATGCTTCCAAGCAAAGCAACAGCATTGCATGCCGTTTTGGGAAAACCCTTCTCTGCTATAGGGCAAAGACCAACGCTATGGTGCAAAATATTCTCCATTAGGGCTGTTCTGGATATAAAGAGAAAAAGCTGAACATGCTGCAAACAGTTCCAGGCAATCAGGAATAAAACGGCACTCCAAAAGGTGCAAATGGTCTGGTTTTTGTGCCTGCTTGGCTTTGTCCCCCCCCATCTCTGGGACCCCTGCAGAGCAGTGGGGCTGCCTTCACCCTGCCTGCTCCTGCATGCCCGCACTTTTGAAAACACAGCCCAGCTCCTTCCTTGGCCTTATCTCGGTGCACCAAGAATGCAAACACCAGAGCTGGTAGGGAGCAAGCCATGAGCCTGCCCCAAGCCCTGGCAGGGGAGAAGATAGTGGAGAGGCAGCACGGTTCCTCCAGCACAGGCAAAGGGCTCTCCGCTGGCTGTGGACACCTTCCAGCCTGCTTCAGCTTGGCTTTGCTTCCCAGCGGACTGCATGCTTTACTGTTTTTTTCCAGCCAAGAGGTGAGTTTTGCTTTATCTATAAACATGTCAGATTGGGGAATTGGAAAGCAAGTGAAAAGTGGTGCGGGAAGACGCCCCTTTGCTTGCGTGCATTGCTGAAGGTTGGAATGGCTGCGTTAGTCTGCAATGAATACAGTATATTCTTCTGTAGGGTTTCTGTTTGATAGAGATTTCCTGATGTTAAATCTAGTAGGAAGCTGGCTTTGAAGCATGCACACATGCACTGTCTTGATTGCAGCTGCAATTTACTTGAGCACCTTCTGCAAAGACATTCGAGTAAACTGCTGCAAGCTCAAGCACTGCCATGGGCGCAGTCAGCGTGGGGTTATTCCCTGCCAGGAGGAATAAGGGCAGTCACCCCATCCGATGGGTGCAGACCCACATGCAAAACCCATGGGTTCTGGGAGGAAAGCCCCAAAATCCCACTGCACGTGTCCCACAGACACCTCAGAGGAATTACCCAGTAGCAGCGCTGTAGCGCGCGCGGCATTCCCAGTAATCTCTTGTAGTCTCCCACCCATTTTCATCCCACACTTGAAATACTGCAATTGCCCGGAGAAAAGCAATATCTTTACAAGAAGGGCCATCAAGCCAGCGTGTTGTCTGCTGCAGCCAAAAAAGCAGCCCACTCAGCAGGGTAATCTATTCAATGGCTGGATTTATTTTTAACGTTCAGCTCTGCAGTCCTTTTAACTTGAGCAGAGAAGTGAACATTTTGATAACAGCAGCCTCCAGGTCAAATGTGATGAGAATTCGTAACTCGCCACGGAGTGGGTTTTGGAAAACCAACCAAGCAAGACAATTTCCCAGAATGAGACGATGAAGATTCGCGTTTCTCTGCACAATGTTGTACACGGAGCTGATATCTATTGGAGTGTCTGCTTATTCTCCCTCCACAATTTGCAAATAAAATGCCTTCTGGACTATTTTAAATTTGAACAGCTATTGCGACCGTGGCTCTGCCAGGCTCCTCATAAAGACACTAGACATCGAATCTTGAGGCCATCAAAGAAGAAATATTAATCCTGTAATGGGAATGTTCGGATGGTCCTGTTTCTAATCAAAGCCAAAAGCTTGGGCTTTCTCCTTCAGGCAAACATTGCCAGGAGACTGGCATCAAGATTTTAAAAATTGCAAGGAACAGAAGGGAGCTCCAGTCCCCGGATGCACGGGAGCAGCACAGAAGCAGCAGCAGGCATGGTTTAGGTCAGAACAGGGATTTGGAGAGGAAAAAAAGCCTGGAAATCTGGCCAAGCTGAGGCTGGTGAGGGAGCTGCTAGGAGGCAGCTTTTCCTGTTTTTTTCAAATAACAGGAAATGTGTCAAAGCATGTCTGAGAGGCAGGAGGGGAATGCGGAAGGAAATTCGGTGTTGCAGCATCATTGGCTTTATCGGTGGGCTTGGGAACGCGTTGTTTCCGAAACTGTTTGCTCTCCATTCCCTGTCTGCTGTCCACATTCCCCGTCTGCAGGCAGGTGCTGGGTTCCTCTGCAGCGCACTGGTGCAAGGAGAGAAAGTGGGAGGGGAAAAAGGGAAAAACAGTGATTAAAACCCCCATAAAAGCAGCGTCCCCTCCCCTGCAGGCTGCAAACTTGCTGGCCTTGGCCAGAAGATTGTCCCCACAGCCATGCTGGTGGCTACAGCACCTCACTGCTCCACCCTAGTGTTTTCCCCTGTGCATAGTGAAGGAACTGTGTGCATTGGCAATGGAAAACAGCAACATTTGCTATGCAGCACAGAAAGCTGTACTGATGGGAGCAGTCATTGCTTTAATATTTAATTTGATGAGATCTAACTCTGAGAAATGGAGCAGGAGCTGCCACAGCTTCAAGCTCGGCGCTTCCAGGGGAATTTCCGTGGGGTTTGCTACGCTGCGGACTTATCTGTATTCTGGCTGGGTGACATGGTAGTGCATCTCATTAACTAGCTGAGCACACAGAGCAGTGTTTCCTCCCATTTCCTTTAATAATCAGACTTCAAACACATTCAAGGGGTCACTTGGACACTGGGATGTCATTCAAAGTATTTCCCTTCCATCAGACCCTGGCTCCTGGGAGCCGGTTGGTCTCTGAAGAGCAAATGTGGCTGCTCACATGCAACCTGGTGGCATTTCAGGAGGGAGTTTCCTCATATCTCGAGCCCGTCAGTGCCATGCAGCTAAGGTTCAATCCTGCCTCTCACCAGCAAGAGCTCCCTGGTGCTGTACGGACTCGTGCTGCAGCTGGGCCAGGCTGATGCAGATTGGAGATGTCTCACCTAAAACCTGTCCCTTTGCCCTTTCAGGTGGGTCCCATCGGCCCCAGACCATCTCTAGGACTGAGGTCCAGCCTGCAGCAGAGCCAGTTTCCTGCCTTCAGAATTCCCGTTGCATGCTCCAGACAGTTTGGGTGTCTTCATCCAGGAGCTGGGCTTCCAGGAAGCCTGATGGCCAACAGACAAGCTGGAAATGTGGATTCATCAGAACTATAATCCAGGTACCTCCTAGCTTTTTGCTTGTGCAAAGCCATGTGCTTTCTGTCCTTATACCTACCTCTCCCTGGTCCCTCTGCAGCCTCCATCCCTGCAGGACCTGGGTCCCCCACAGCATTTGGGGTAAAAGCTGAGGTGTGAGCAGGTTGGCAGAAACAGACTTTGGTGCCTACGTGCTAATGCTCCCTTTGGCTGAGATATCCAAAACTGTAATCATGACCATAATCGCTGGCACTCACAGCCCCATGAGACACCAAATTCCACCAACACCTCAGGATTTGGTCCTCAAATCCCCAGAACATCTGCTGATGGACAAGCACGTGTTGGCACGATGCTGTGGTGCTTGGGAACCAGCCCCTCCAGGGATGGGCTTGAGGGCCCTTGCTTTGGCATGGGTTGATGTGATCCTTCTTGCTTTGCTCTCCCTGGTCTCGCCCTTGGTCTTTTCCAACCCAACAACTGCATAGATGTGCCGTGAGATGTCAGCACGTGCCCCTTCTCCAGGACCTCTCCTGGTCCCGTTCACCTGGGGGTGAGGAGGTGGGACCACAGCACCTCATCCCTCAGGGCAGAGCCCTCTGTGCTGCGAGCCCTCTTGCCAGGTTTGTCCTGGGGAAAGGCGAGAGCTTCACCATGCTGCCTCCATGCCTAAAGCCATGTCCTACCACTCCCAGTCCTGCTAAGCCATAACACCGACATATATTTTTGCTGTTCCTTGTCTCTCCTTAGCATACATGTCTGAGGCACAACCCCAAAGGCCAAGGGAAAGCAAGAATGCTGAAGAAGATCCACATATGCCTCTGCTTCTTCTTTGTCTCGGGCATTTTGTACGAGATCTCCTTGCTGTCCGGCTGCTTCTTCTCCTGTATGCCTATGCCCAAGCACTTCCTGACACCTGAGCAGGTCTTGAACCTGGGCAAAAGCATCATTTTTCTGGAGACGACGGAGCGCCTGGAGCCGCCCCCGCTGGTGTCCTGCTCTGTGGAGTCTGCTGCCAGGATTTACCAGGACCGGCCCGTCATCCTCTTCATGAAGGGACTTACGAACGACACGGTGTTGGACTCAAACTCCAGCTACGCAGCCTTCTCGCTTTTATCTTCTATGAAGAATGTCTTCCTTTTCCCTCTCCAGATGGAAACTGTCTTCCAGGAGACCCCTCTGCTGCAGTGGTACAACGAGGTGAGAGTTGTAATGGGGGGGAAAACGGGGAAAAGTATTAATGGTGGGGGGGGAGCTCTGAGGGAGGCTTAAAATGAATGGAGGAGCGCAGGCCTGGCTGTGTGAAATCAGTCACTTTTATTTTTCTGGTTCAGAACAGGTTTATTTTTGCCATGTTTTGCAATGTAGTCATCTATCTGTTTATTGAACACATTATCAGCATTTTCCCACTGTCTGGAGAATCAGATTTTTGGCAAATGAAATGTTGGTAAAAATAGATTACATACGTGTTTTGATAAAACAGCGCTTAATAATCTTGCTCAACAGAAGCTTGTCTAACTAAGCGTGCTGCTCGAGTCATCTCAGCGCTTGTTAATGCTGCCACACTGATAAAGCCCATGGTAGATTAGATTAGAATTAGAATTCTGTAAATTCTGTGAAAAAAAAAAAAACTGTAAATTTTGCACCGCACCATCATCTTTTTCCAATGAAATTCAATAGCTGGAGGAAGAAAAGGCTGTCAGTGACATGCGGGTGTGGTTTTGTGGTGTAGGAATAGTTTTACGGTGCTGTTCACAGCCCGATGGGTGGATGTGGTTGTTCTCCAAGGGCATCACTCCCACACCTTCCCGTCTCTGCAGGTAGACCCGGAGGAGGAGAAGAACTGGGTCCATGTCAGCTCCGATGCCAGCAGACTGGCTCTCATTTGGAAATATGGGGGCATCTACATGGACACGGATGTCATCTCCATCAGGCCCATCCCCGAGGGAAGCTTCCTGGCGGCGCAGAAGTCACGGTTCTCCAGCAATGGGATCTTTGGCTTCCCTGCCCGCCACAAATTTATTTGGGACTGCATGGAGAACTTTGTTCTCAAGTACAACGGGAACATCTGGGGGAACCAGGGCCCCTTTTTAATGACAAGGATGCTCAAAGCCATCTGCAATCTCACCGATTTTGAAGGCATTGAGGACCACAGCTGCCAGAACATCTCCTTCCTAAACCCACAGCGTTTCTACCCCATTCCGTACCCAGCCTGGGGCCGGTACTATGAGGTATGGGACAAAAGCCCTGATTTCAACCACTCCTACGCGCTGCACTTGTGGAACTTCATGAACCACAACCGGAAAGCCGTGGTCGCTGGGAGCAACACACTGGCTGAAAAACTGTACAAAACCTACTGCCCCACCACCTACGAGGACCTGATCCAAAAAGCGGAGCTGAGGGACTTCACGAGCTCTGAGGACTCTCTGTGATGTGTAGTAAGGAGGAGGGGGTGATGCTTCCAGAATTCCCTTGTCCTGTGGCCAAAACACAGCCACTGTTGGTGTCAGCAGCTGGCTTTGTAGGAGAGAGACCTTTTCATAACCACTGTCCCTGCTCCCTTGGGATGCTAAGGAGCATATGCACAACAGTGGTGGGTATCCATCGGACATAGCTTCCACTGACACAAAGAGGCCTTTGCATGAGTGGTTTAGGAAATTTGGTTCTGTTTCCTCACAGGTGCTCACAAACCACACCTTACTTAGTCAAAGGCACTTGTGGGCCTTTCTAGTGAGCTTTTCAAAGGGAAAAGTTCCTAAAGAGATGTGTTGGCCTCCTGGGAGGGATTTCAAATGCCCCTCTTGGCGGTATTGGCAGCTACACGTCTGAGAAGTTGCAAGCACAACAGAGCTTGGACTGGGCTGAGATCTCTGAGCAAGTGTAATGCAAGTGTACAGCAGAGGATGGATGACAGTAATCGCTGATGGAAAGTAGCCCAAACTACTGTCTTCATTAATCTGTGTTTTTTCTCATATAAACTTTATACCCTACGTTTTCGAGAGGGACCTATAACTGCAAGTGAAAATAAAATGGGTAGTAAACCACCACTCCTCCAAGCTTGCTTTCCCCTTTTTAAAGATGTTTGCATTCCTGCACCTCTACCTTGGCTCCTTTCAGGAAGGGGCTGCCCTTGCCCAGGGTCAGTCCTGGCCACAAAGAGCTGCGTCTCCTGAAGGGGAGGTGCTGGGGCACCAAGAACTGATGGGACCAGCCTGCAGGGACTCCCAAATCCCATTGAAATCAATGGATTTCAGCTGCCCGGCAAATGGGGCACAGCAGCTCTAGAAAAGCCCTTTCTGGAGGCTTTAGGAAGGTCACCTTTGTCCAGATGTGCCACCTATTTGTGCCTTGTCTCCTTTCTGGGAGATTTTGCATTGTGTGTTGTTTGTCCCATTCTGTCTTGCTGGAATCCTGCTCACCCTGAAGGTGCTGGTTCCTTCAGGATTTGCTATTGCCAAGAGCCAGGATTCCCATGGGCCACATCTCTCCACCAGCCTCTCTGACTTCCCTCCATGCAGCTCTATTTTAGGGCCACTGAGAAAGAGAGAGGTCCCATTTAATCCTAACAGGTTACCCAGTGACTTTTTTTTTTCTGCAAGAAAGCAATGCATCCACTTGCATTTATTTTTTCCCCCCGAGGTGAAGCAAATCCACCTAACACCACCATGAAAAGCCCAGCTTGCAAATCTCTTCTGTGTCTGTCTGAGCAGCTGTTTTTAGGTTGGGAGCAGAAAGGCGGGGGCGGATGGCTTGCCCGTCATCGAATGTTTGCCATCTGTACAATGCTATCTTCTGTAAACACAGCAGCTGAAGAGTGTGCTGCAATCTGCAGCCTGGTTTCTGCAGCTAGAAATGGTAGCGGGATTAATCAGGAGAAGAAAGCCCGCTGCGCACATAGGGTTTGTGCAGTCGGATGCTGGGCTTGGGTCTCTGTCCAGCCCCACTCATCCAGCCCCATTCTCCAGCAAGCCCCGAAGTCAATCAGCGTAAGGGCAGAAGGTGCCAAGCCAAGCTGCGGGCTGTCGGAGCTGCAGCATGGCATGGGGGAATATTTTGCTGTTCCTTCCCTGGTCTGAAGCTCTCGTGGCTCAGCCTGGGACCACGGGTTTCATGCCTCGGTGCTGCCCACAGAGGCTTGGTTTTGCCCAGCTATGGCATCGGGAGCTGCTTTTTCCTCCTTGGTTTTGAGTTTCACAGGCTGGGGAAGCAGGGGAGGAGTGTAGGGTTACAGCACGGGAAGTCCTGCGGGCAGCCCCTCTCTGCTCCTGGCTGCTTTTCCCTGCTTCAGTCCCATCCTTGTCCCAGCTCCTCAGTCCTCGCTCTGTCTCTAGCAACAAGTGAGTATTTGCCTTTTTTTTTTTTCCTTTTTTCTCCTTTTTCTCCCCCGACTCTTCAAGCCTCTGTCTGTGGGAAGTGTCTGTGGAAGGGAGGGACAGCGCTGGGGGATGTGCTTGGGCTTGAGCTGCTCCAGCTCTCTGAGCGCATTAGCTCATGCGAAAAACATTTCCGAGGCTCCGCTGGGCTATGTCTTGGCAAGAGGAGAGGCTGAGGAAGGGAGGGAGGTGAATGCTGCTTGTGGGCAGGGTCCGGAGGAGGTGGGGAAGCTGCTCCAGCGGGTCGTAAGCAGGATCCGGGTCTCCTGACACCTCTTCACTCCGTGGTAAGGCATCTCCCAAAGTTTGCAGGCTCCCGGGTTAGAGAGGGAGCAGAGGGATGCTGACACTTGAAGAGCTCAGGAGGGAGAGGAGAAGGAAAGGGCCTCCCTGCCAAAGGCTGAGGGCTGCAGACAAGAGGACCATGCAGGGACCGTGAGCTGGGACAGCAACCGTGCTGGCTTCCTGACCCATCTGCCAGCCTGGGAGATGAGAGTCCATTGCATTTTCTCAGAGCTGGCTCCATCAGCAGTTTGGTGGAGCTGGTTTTTGCGCAGCAGAGAGGAAATTGTGCAGAGGAACACCTCCGACTGTAAGCTCAGCTGTGTGGTCCTAGCTGCTACTTCTGTGGTGGACCTGCCTTGCCCACTGCAGTGGTTTTACCGCACCCCAAAGCTGTGGTTGCACCATCTGCGGCTTCACCTGCGGCATTTTGTGCGAAATGGAGGGGAAACCCACCTGGCTCCAGCACCCGCAGGCATGCCCCAAGCAGGCGATGGGGCAACCTCAGCCACGCTGCTAAGCAGCAGGTCCAGGTTAAACACTGCTGGCTTCGGTGCGTGAACACCTCGTTAATATTAACGAGGTTGTGCAACACAGCCTGCCTCCCAGCGTATGCGGTAGGATGGTAGGGGATTTTTAATTAGCGTTCCAGAGAACAGGGAAATGCCTGCGAGGGAGGGGACCGTGGTTGCCACCGTCTCCTTTCCGCTTCCAGACCTTGTTGCCAGTTGTGCAGAAACTCGGCCCAGTTCAGGAGTGGTTAATTCATGCAAGGGTGCCTCACCTGCAGGCACCACGTGCCGCTCCCCAGCAGATCTGCGCAGTTTGTGGCCGTGAGTCAGGGCTATATTTAGACCTATATATACATATAAGTGTGTACACACGTATATGCTCTTTGTCTGATGCAACGAATTGGGTTGTCTGACACTGCAGTGCTGCTAATAGTGTGTGTGTGTATGGATGTGTATATACATATATATATATATAAGAGCAGTAATAATGTTAGTGATCTTTGCTGGCCATACAAGCCCAAGAGGGAAGGGGCTTGACCGCGTCAGCATCCAGTACAAGCAGCTGAGCCCTGTGCAACACCTGGGAAACCTCGTGGTTGCTCCAGCATCAAAAAGCGATGAGGACAAAATCTTATCCCAGGACACGTGCAGGCACTGCAGAAGGTTTCCTGGCTGGGTTCTCGGTTGGAAAATCCCACGCAAGGCTGGCTCAGCTTGAAAGCCCCTTGCCCATGCTCTGTGCTGCCTGTGCCACTGTCACCCTATGTGCCTGGTGAGACCGAGCCCTGTGGAAAAGCACGGGGGCTGGAGCATCCCATTTGCACTTCTGGGGACTGAATTTACGGTCAAAAAAAAGCCAATTTGTGCACTGCAAACAGGTAGTCACAACCACTGCCCGCTCTGAGTTAGCAGCAGAGACCATAGCAAAGCCTACATTTGGGACGCCAGACGCGGCGTGTCCCCGTCTCACGAGCACAGAAGTGGGGCCGGGAGTCGCGTTACAGCTGTAACAGCACACCCAGCTGCACGTCTGCACCCAAACATACGGTAGGTGACCTTCCAGCAGAGAACGGGGCTTAAAAATGAGGCGTCTCAAAGTGCGTGGGGCAGCAGCGCGAGCAGAAGCAAACTCATTGCACGAAGCATCGCAGCTTGGTTGAACTTCTAAATGTTTCACCGCAGTTTGCATGTTCTCCGACAAAAAGCCCTAGTCAGAGTCTAGGAACTGTATAGGGCCATTTCACAGGTTTTAAACTATGTATTTTAAATATAATTACTTAATTATTGTTTAGGATGCAGCTAGGAAAATGGGTGAACTCTGCTTCTGGAAGTGATCTGGGTTTAGGCCAGAGCAAGGTAACACTGAAGGAAGCAGTGCTGTGATAATTTGTGTGACCAGCGTTTACCATGTACTGTTTGAAAACAGGCTGTTTTCCTAAAATGTGTAAAGTCAGGAGGCTGGGTAAAGGGGTTTACAAATTCCTTCACAACACTTTTTTTAAAGAGTAGCAATGCAACAGTTGTAGACAACTTCCCCTTACCAAAAGCAGATGGTGGATAAACTGGAAGATTTTTTTTAATTTTATTTCTATTTTATTTTTTTGTATTTTATTTTATTTTATTTTTTCAAAGTTTGGCAAAAGCAGTTGTGGATGGGGAGGGAAAAGGAAGGTTTTGTGTTTGCTCCTAGGAGGTGTGAGCTCTGACGTGCTCCCCAGCATGGCAGGGCACCCAGTGGAGCTGGAGGACAGCAGCATGGTCAGCCTTAACACATCCCTTCTCCCTTCCAGCCCTTTTCCACAGGCATTTACGTCCTGCTGCATCAGCCCATACGCAGGGCCGTGGGGATGCGGGGCACATCCCCAGGACTTGCCATCCCGACCGATGTCCCCTGCTTCCACTTCCAGCCCCGCCGGGCTGGCGTGGACTGGCGTCGCTTCAGCGCCGTGGACGTGGAGCGGGTGGCCCGGGAGGTGGACGTGGCCACGCTCCAGGAGCACATCACCGGCGTCACCTTCTGCAACCTGGACGGGGAGCGGTGCCCCCACTGCGGGCAGCCAGCGGACCCCGTGCTGCTGAAGGTGCTCAGGATGGCCCAGCTGAGCATTGAGTACCTGCTGCACTGTCAGGAGCACCTGGGGACCAGCCTCGCCCTGCACGCCCAGCACCTCCAAGCCACCCGTGCCGAACTGGCCCGAGCCCAGGATCTGGTGTCAGAGCAGGCAGCGCAGCTCCGGGGCATGAAGGAGGAGAACAGGAGGTGGAAGAAGCTGATGGCCACCCAGCAGCTCCTCCTGCAAGGTGTCCCCAGCAGCTTCTGCAAGGTGTGTGGTGGGAAGGTGCAGAGTGCATCCCCAAGCTCTCCCATGCAGGACACTCTTCGCTGCATCCCACCTTTTCCCTGGTGCTGGCTCATCGCCTTCATGGAGATTGCAAAGTCCTTGTTAGCCCAGAAGCTCCCTTTTTGGGGGATGTGCTGAGACAGCTACAGGTGGTGAGAGCTGTGCAGACTGCAGGAGAGGAGGCTGTAGAGGGCTGGCTGGGGAGGTCTTGTGAGATCCCTGTGTCCTGGGGGATATCTTACGCCAGGGAGACTTGGACATCCTCCGGCCCACCAACAGGTTTCTGGAGGCTCCTGGTTTTGGCGGTGATTTTGGCTTTTAACCTCCCACTGAGGTTTTCCCACCCCTTCAGCAGAAAGCCTGCCAGCAGTGCCTTTTTGTCCACTTCTTCCCCATCGCCAAATCAACCCGCTTGCTTACTCCTGGAGAGCAAAAGCCACCCAAACTGGGTGACTCAGGTTCGTGCCCTCAAGCACCGCTCTCCTTTCCCCCATGGCCGGAGCAGACCCCGTTACAAGCAGCACCTCGCTGCTGCTTTGCTTCCACTGGTCTGCTGGGGAAAGCCTTGGCTTGTGCCTTCTCTGGAACCCTAAGGGGCTTCTCCTTTGGCTTCTGCCAGAAGAAACTCCTCACACCTACGTACCTCCAACACAACAGCCACGTCCCTTGAGGTCTCCCCTTTTGCTTCATGGTACCAAAGCTTTGCCACACGAGGGATGTGGGGAGAGCCCCTCTCTGCCGACGGCAATCCTTCCGCTGACTTTCCCCCTCTCCAGTGCCACCTCTGCGACAAAGCCTTCATGAGCAACATCTTCCTGCGAGCCCACGTGCAGCGCCGGCACGCGGAGGCCACCGAGGCAGGTGAGCACTGGGATGGCTTCTCCCTGCGCTTTCCTACAGCTTCTTATTTCTTCTGTGTTTCTGTGAATGTTTATGAATGGTTTCTGCTCGCTGCCTTTCCCTCGAGCACGTGTAGGGTGTGTGGTCAGATACAAGGCTGCCTGCACATTTACAGCCCAGCTCTGCACCTTGGTTTCCCTGAGGACCTTTTCTACACATGGGGATGGAGCCACAGTGAGGAGTTTGGGAGAGCGTTTTGCTTGAGTGGGAGAACAGTTCACCTTCCCCGAGCCCCTTTTTTGGCAAGGAATTGATGCTTTTGGGCTTGGCAGATCAAAAAGCTTTTGCTATTTGCTGGCACCTTTGGAGGCACCTTCCCTGGCACAGCCTGGGATGTCCAAGCAGGGCACTTTGGCTGCTGGAGAGTCAGTCCAGTGCAAAGCCATGCTGCTCCTCTCGCCTCTAATCTCTCCAGGTTTATCAAAAAAATAAATAAATCAGAGGCCACTTCTCTCATGGTTTTTCCTGCAGCTGAGCCAGATCCTTCTGCAGCCTGACACCCTGCGGTGGTTCTGCTCAGTGCTTTAGTAGGGTGTTTCTGTCGCCTCTCCAAAGGAAAATCCCAGCAGGAGCTGGCAGATCGCACCCTTGCTCACAGTGCCTCTGTTTCCCCAGGCTTTGCAGAGAGGCGGAAGATGAAGCAGGTGGAGCAAATGGAGGAGGAGGTTCAGGAGCTGAAGGAGAAACTGCGTGAGACACAGCAGCAGCTGGCAGCGGAGAGGGAAGCGGAGAAGCTGCACAGGGAGCAGGTATGGAAAAAAGGAGGGAGGAGAAGTGATGAAACATGGGACGTATTTAAGCATAGATAAAAAAGGCACTGAAGAGTATTTTATGGTGGGGCTTGTGTCTATTTATTTGAAAACTTGCCCCAAAAAGTTCCTGTGGGAAATGTGAAGTGGAAATAAACATTGCACATGTGTAAGGCTGTGCTGCCTCCTCCTCCTGCTGCGTGCGTGCGGGCTCTGCGCTGCGATGGGTGCCACCAGAGCATCGCTGCTCGTGGGGCTGGTGCCAGGGAAGGAACCCCAGCCCTCGCCCAACATGGGTGCTCCTGTTCCACAGCCAGGACATCTCCTGCTCCAGTTTTCCGCTCTCTTTAGGAAATGGAGAGAGCTCACCAGCGAGAAGAGAAGGGCTGGAGAGATTTGGAAAGGTGGAAAGAGGAGGAGAGGACGAAGCTGCATGCAGAGATGGATGGCCTGAGGCAGCTCTTCCTTGCGGAGCTGAAGGATGTTGCCAGCAGGAGCAGTGCAATGGAAGGGGTGAGCAAGGGGGACAGCAAGAGGACATCCCAGCTTGCTGCCTCGCATGATCCAGGTGGCCTTGCAGGTTCACAGCCCAAAGAGCCACCCATTCTCCTGGGACATGCACACGTTTTGGGGTCGGAGGCAACAGCTGGCCAAGGTGGGAGTCCCTGGGAGGAATGCGGAGCCTCCTGAGACCTCCTGGGACAAACTGCTCCTTCCTCTCCATGCTGCAGAAACTGCAGGAGCTGCAGGCCAGAGAGGCAGTGGTGTCCAACCTGGGGACCCTGCAGGACGATGACTCTGAGGAGATGCGGTGGCAGATGCCGAGCCGGACAGAGCAGGAGAGGACAGCAGTGCAGGTGAGCAGTGGGGTGCCCATGTCCTTACCCCTACCGTGCATCCCAGGAGGTGCACTGGGTGGAGATGGACCCACATCCATGCACCTCTGTGTGCATCTGCTCCGTGTGTGTCTGGTCTCAGCTTGATTTTGGGTAGCAATAAGTCCACAAATGGGACCCAGAGGGTGCTGAGGGCATGTCAAGGTTGCAGGTCAGCCCTGGGAAACCCATCTTCACTGGAGTACTGTGGCAGCTCACTGCATGGAGAAGCATTTAAAGTACCGAATAAACAGAAGAGATTTCTTTCCCTGTGCATCCACTGCCTTCTTGCTCCCTAAAAGCACCTGAAAAAGGCTTTGGCATGTGCAGCGCCTCCAAGTGTTGAGTGGGTTGGGAAAGGCACCACCGTAACGGTGACAGGCATCCTTCAGAACCCAAAGAAACTGAATTTCTCTGAGCACGAATGTGACTGGGGGCCCCTGCCCATGAGAACCCTGCAGCCAGAGGAGGGAAACATCGATGTGTTTAATTTGGCAGAGGACAGAGCGGAGGCAGGCGCTGAAGGATCTGCGGAGGGAGCACCGGGCGCAGGAGGCCCCGGTAAGTGCCAGACATCCCTGACACCTCGCTCAGAAAAGGCCTGAACACTTCCCTTGTGGTTTCTCTCCATCATTGCCTCAAACCCCGGAGATGTTAGGTCTCATCAGAAAAACTGGGGGAGACCCTCTCTGCAGGGCAGCTTAATGCCTCCTGATAACTGGAAGGAGTGGATCCCTGGGGATGCCAGGATGACCCAGCGACAGCGGTTGCGGATCATGCTCTACTTGGGCTCACACAGACCTTCACATGGTTGCTTTAGCAGCTCAATAATGAACAAACACACAACAGTGCCCGGCTCTGGGAGCAGCCCGAAGTCATCAGGTCCCAGGAGAACTGGGAACTGGTTGCTGCATTTTGCTATGAGCTGCTCCCCTCCACCTGGGAACTGAGCCCAGGGAAAAGGAGGAGACCCAGAGGTGGAGAGCCCATGTTAGAGAGCGGTGGGTAAATGCTGGTGAAGCTTTCTGTGCTTCTTAGGGGCCCTCAAGCTAAAATATGGCAAGTGAAATTAAAAAAAAATGGAGGTCTCAGTTCATCAAGAGTGTTTAAGCAGATGTCCATTGGCTTGTAGATCACCAGGACAGTTTGCATTATGATTTGGAGCATCTTTTGCTCATTATCAGATCTGTGAATAGCACATGGGTACACCAGCATGGCATCTGGTGTGCCACTGGTTGTATTATGGAGAAGGAAGCCCCTCAAGTGGACCCCTTGTGGGTATGGCCTGCTTAAAGCAAAAAACATCTGGGGTGTGTATGTGCCTGCTTTAGGCTCCTGCCATTTTCTGCTCCTTTTGTGATACATTTAATAGCAATACTCCCCAGAGAGGGGAAAAGTTACCCAAAACTGTAAGCAAATAAATGACCTTTGAATGATGCACAGTCTATTTCTTTACAGACCCAGCTGCTGTCTGCAAACAAGCCTGAAGGTAATGATTGCATTTTTAAGGTGAATCGGTTGGGGTCTGGATAAATTTTTCATAGCTAGCACGAGCTAGCTATGCATGCTCCTTCAGAGCATGCTGTCTTCTCTGCCTCCCACCACAAAAGCATGCCACGGAGTCCTCTCCAGGGAGCTGGCTGTGTGTCCTCTTACACAAAGGCATGGAGTGGACATCTTCCAGCCTCCTGACTACCTGCTGCAACAGCACAGACCACAGCTCAGCTGCCAACAGAAAACTCCCTGTCTCCTGGGTGGGTTTTGCGTTGTAGCCATACCCCGAAGGAAGGAGATTTCAGTCAAGAGCATGACCTTGGCTCCTCAAAAAATGATACCAGTGTTGGTTTTTTTTTCTGCATAAAAATAAGAAGCTGAGACATACCGTGGTTTCTTCTTTACAGCCTGAGTTTTCTATAATCAGGTGCCAAGGAGGAAGAGCGGGGATGTCTCAGCTCCCTGATGCCTGCTGTCCAGCTGATCCTCAGAAAACAAAAAGGCCTTAAAACACGGGTGGCTATTAGCAAATACGAAGGGGGTACCTTGTCCACCCCAGCCCCGAGGGATGGCAGAGGGCTGTTTGCCCACTGACATCCTCTAGATGGTGGCCTCGGAGGGTGGCATTGCTGCTTTTGAGCACCCTCAGGTTTCCCTCAAGGGTTGGTACCAGACTTGGGCCATCCTCAGATCCCCACAGGGACAGATGTGTCTGCACTTTGCATACAGTGAAACGAGGTGGTTGGAGCTCGCTTTTGTGCTCGCTTTGGCCCTCACAGGCTACTTTCATTCCTGCAGTGACCCGGCAGGTGACCAAAGTGGTGGCTGCTGAAGAGTCCTCAGAAGAAGGTAGGTACCGGAGGTGGGACCATCTCTGTCTTGGGAACACCAGGACGAAGCTGGTGTTTGGCTTGGGGTGTTGTGCAGTGAGGGTGAGGGGTGGTGGCGAGATGGTGGGATGGGGATAAAAGGAATGATCTTGCTGGTCTCTGTGCCAAGTACAACAGCACCATGACCAGCCCTGCGGTGAAAGCTTCACCCAGAACGCTGTCCCAGGCAGCTGCTGCGCTGTGGGTGCAATTTTGGAAAAGTTGTGGCTTAAGTTAGAGGTGGAAGGGGCCATTGCATAGAGGGCTGCAGTCTGCTGAGAGCACCCAGTTGCCTGCTCTTGGGTGGCTTGGGCTCTGGGACTGATGGGACCCATGGCCTCAAAGGCGGTGCTTTACTGTACCTGCGTTTACTGCAGACAGGGTGGAGGATGCCCTGGGTGGGAAGCGGAGGCTGCTGGGAGCCCTGCGGAGAAACCCAAACCTCCTGAAGAAGTTTCGGCCCATCCTGGAGGAAGCACTGGAGGAAAAGCTGGAGAGCATGGGGGTCCAGAGGGTAAGCCTGTCCTTTCACTACCAGCGTTTGCAGTGCCAGCCCGGAGCTGGGGCAGGGATGCAAAGACTGCTCTGAACAGAATTATTTTTTTGGAGCAATCAAAGCACTGGCAGGCAGTGAAACAACCCCTGTCTGGAGCAGTCACGCCCTGAGAGGCAAACGGGAAGGTGGAGGCAGAAGCACCTGGTGGCACGGGGAATAAACCACCGCGCTCCCACCCCTGAGGCTGGTTATTAATGAACATCCAGCCCATCTTCTCACAAGCAGCCTTTCACGTGCTAAGTCACCCAGGGCTCCCTCTCTTCCAGGGAAGGAGGGTGTGTGAGGGCACGGCAGCCTCTGTCACGGGGATTTCAAGAGGACTTTCACTGGTCCTTGTCATGCCAAGTGTATTAAACATTACCTCCTAGGAGCTCCCGGCAATGCAACACCACCACCTAGCACCTTGCAGAGCTGGTGCAAGGGCAAACAGTGGCTGAAGCCTCCTCGTTGGACTGTTTGCACAGGATAAGAGCATTGTGCTGGGGAAATGATGGGCACCAGGGCTGGTACAACGCTTGGGCTTTGGGCAGGGCTTGGATGGATCTCACAGGATGCTCATGAGATAGGGGCAGTGCTGGAGAGGGCTCGTTTCAGCAGCTGGTGCTGTGGGAGGGCAGCTTGGCCACCCTCTGCTTTAGGTTGCGAAGGGGATCTCCGCTCAGACCTACCAACACCTCCGGGCTGTGGTCAGGCTTCAGCAGCAACAGAAGGCTGAGAAATTTCCCGGTCTCCTCCACCTGAGGGAAGAGCTGATCCAAGCAGTGATGAGGAAAGCCAGGCAGTGCAAGAAGCTTGGCACTGCTTTGCCTCGACAGCTCTCCATCATCCCAGGTGAGGTGATCTGTCCCTTCTAGATACCAACCATGGGGACCTGTGGCCACCCCCTGATGGCCGTGGGATGCTGTTCCCTTAACCAGCAGGGCAACCCTTGGGCAGCTGGCAGTTGCATCCCTTCCCATTGAGCCGTGCCATCACCAGGTCCCCGTTTAACCTGCTGTGCCCTGCGCAGGGACAGCCGTGTCCACGACGGGGAAGCTCTCGCAGAGACACCTGGATGCGAGCACACGGAGAGCAGCTGGTGGGGTGAGCTCCTCCCGGCCCTGAGCTCAACATCTCCCAGAGCCAGCCACCACACCACAAAACTCCAGGTATCTCATGTGAGCGGCCACAGGGATGCTCTTGGATCTAATTTCCAGGAAAAGAAGGCATCTTACAGACCCTTCATAGCCATCAGCAGTGCCACAAGGTATAGTCCGTGTACAAGGAGTTCAAACTTAGCAGTGGGGACTTGGGCGTTGGTCCCTTCCCCAGTTAGAGACATGTGTCCTTCCTCTGATGTTTGTCCATTCATCCTCCTTGGGGGGAAAAAATCAGTGTTCGTGCAACTGGGATCAAAACACTAAGTGCTAGAGAGTTGGATTAAGAAAAGGTCTCTGGAAAAAAAATCCAGAGTGATGCAATGGTGAAATTATTAAATTACTAAATGCGACTTAAACATAACCTCAATTTCTGGGGGACAGCTGATGTAATTAAAGTGTGGGCAGTGTCAGAATCATATTGCTTTTTTAGTGAGAGAAAAATAAAAAAAGGATTTTACCCAAGGAAGATTTTTTTTTATTGCAATGAGGATGAAATTCTGAGCCTTAATCTGGCAAAGCGAGGAAAAAAAAAAAAAAAAGTATGAGATTTATGGGACAATTTGCAAGTCACGGAAATAGAGAAAGGGTCTCCTGTGTGGTGTCCTGATGCAGCTGGGTTTTGCCCTCTGTATAATTTTGCAAACATGGGGTAAGCGTCCGGCCCTGCTGCTCCCCTTCACCCTCCCCATGCTCAGCTTGCAGGTGACAGCAGGGACCTGGGGTCCTCCTCCCTGGAGGACCTGGCTAAGCCACCAGCACCAGTGGATGGTGACACGAGGGAAGGCCACCTCAGTCCCCAGGGATGAGGGTCCCCATTCAGCCAAGCCCTGTGCAAGGGGACACTCGGTGGTGACAGGGAAATGACAGCCCTCTGCCAGCAGCCACTGGATGGTGCCACAAGACCAGGAACGAGCTATAGCGAGCATCCTATGGAGCCACGAGCTTTCAGAGCCCGGGCAGCATCTCACGGGCTGGGGCCCCCCACTCTCACCCGCCCGTTTCTCCACACCAGACACAGCCCGGTACTTGTGTGTGGCTGTTTTACTTATCAAGAAATCCAACGAGCAGCATTAGGGAGGAGAGAAGGCAGCTCTCCTTGTCCGTGTGTTTCTCTGCCGGTGTTCCTGAGGGTGATGGAAAGGTCTCCAAGGAGGACCCTGGCCTGAATGCACTTGGGCAGAGGAGCAACCCCCAGCTGTGGTTTCCTTCCACCTCCCCTTCTCGAATCAGTGGGAACCCCGACCCAAAGGATGACCATAGGCAGCGTAAACATCACCAACCAAGGTTGGCTCTGCTTATAATGATCATCAGTGTAAATTAAATGCGTTTTCCAAATTCTCTCTGGCTTTTGTACATGTGTAGCAGGGCGTGAGATGATCTAGATCCCTCCAGAGTATAAAATTTTGAAAAATACAGCTTCTCAACTTCTCTGTTTTCCAATCCACTCCGCCACTGGTTCAAATTTCTGTCCTTGCCTATTCCTAAGTGCAAACATTTGCAAGTGTATTTTAATGCCAGGGAGCAGAAAGCCCAGCCGGGGCTGAGCAGAAGAGGGTGAATTCATTTCATTCCATCAAATAGCAAAAGTGCCTTCCAGATAACTGTCTGCAAACATAAAAAAACATGTATTTTGTAAATCCACACGTCCACAGGGATCTATGCATTCAGCTGTGTGCCTGTAGCCTCCCATATGGTGTGGGTCTGTAGGTGCATACTTTGAAAAGGAATTTTTCATTTTATTTTTCAAGGTGAAATAAAAATGATACCTGTTTTGTGTTATTCTTTCTTTACAATACTATTGCCAGATATGTTACTTCATGGCTAACTTAACAAATATTTTTCTTTTTGGTGAGTGTTGATCGTAATGAACACCACTTTTAACAAATTGAAAAAGGTGGGATGCTTTCACCCCATTCAGAGAACTGGAATTGGTATCTCAGAAAAAGAAATGAGCCTTTTACTTGTAAAATAGCTGGAGGTAGAAGCAAACATTTTGCTCCTGTGTAAGGGATGATAGGAAAGACGGCTCATGCACCTCTGGGCTGTGCTGGCATGGTCCAAAACTGATGGGAAAAGACATTTTCTGCCCAAAAGAGCAACCAGCAGCAACAGGACAGCCAGCAGAAGCCGTTTCACCCCGACTACGTGGCAAGCTCGGTGCCAAGGCTGTGCCTTGCCCAGCACCTCCCTCTCCTGGCTGCTTCCCTGCCCTATGCCAGAGAATCGAAGAAATCACACCTGTGCCACCGACCCATGACCAAACCCCAGCTCCAGCTGCTCCCGCTGCTCCTGCATGCATACACCTGCCGACAAGCACAAGAACCACGCTTGTATTCCCTTTTCCAGCAGTGCCTGCGGCACTTTCCAGCTGTTCCAATGAGCTACATGCACTCAACACTGAGTCCAGATGGTGCCAGAGAGATGGGGAAAAGAATTGCCCTAAGTTTGGGAAACTCCAAAAGTATCCTTGTGCTACAAGAAGCAAATAAATATACACACAGACAAAGCATTTTTGTTTCAGACTGGATGTTTTGAGCCAGAAGGTCCATAGGAAATGGCTCTCCACGTGCTACGAGCTGCAGTGAGCACGTGGGAGATGATGCACGGTGGATATGGAAGAGCCATGGGTTAGCACAGGCGATGGGAGAGGATGAAAATTTTTTTCTCTTGTTTTATGAACTCTTTCCCCCAGAAAAATAAATAAATAAATAAATAAATGAAACTCCTGTGCCCCTTTTTAGAGTACTGTCCTCTTCAGCCTTTTCTTGATGATGCCAAATTGGGATACAGTGGTGGGGACCTGGTGTGAGCCCCGTGCTCGTGCTGTGCTGCGCGATGCCAACCCAGCGCAGAGCAGCAGGGGTGCTCCCCCAGCAGGCGTGTGTCCACAGCCGGGGGGATGTAAAACAAAACCAACTGAAACAAAGCCAACAGAAAGCATGTAGCGGCAGGGAAAGTCAGAAGTGCAAGCGGGGACTCTCGCTCGCAGCTGGGTTTCAATAGGCAGACAGGTGTCCTGATAATTCCTCCGCACAAAGATTTCTTTGTAACTGCATTAAGGAAACAAATCTGGCTTCTCCCGCGGGAGAGCAACAACAGAACAAAAGCTGACTCCAAAATGCATTTCCCTTGCCCTGTAAAAACAAGATGCTGCAATGCCATGAACCAACGCGACTTCATTAACAGCGTAAGCAATGGGGAGGCTGCTGTGGGCAATGTCCCCGTGCAAGCCACAGACATCCTGCATGCATGCTGCCACCTCCGCCAGCACCTCGCAGAGCCCCAGAATGCATCCTCTCCTTCTCCATCCCTTGCACCTGCTCCTCAGGTCAAATCCTGCCCAGCTGTGGGCTGTGGTTTTGCCTTTCCTCCAGCGCAAGCAGCCTAATCCTCACCCCTCTGCCCTGACCCACCAGCCCCTGGGCATGTAGCCCCATCCCTCCCATCCCCAGATTGCTCCCCTTAAATTCCTGCAGGGTTTTGTTCTCCTCCCCTTCATTTTTTGACCATGTCCTCAGTTCAGCACAGCATGGGGAGTTTTGCAAAGTCTTCACCAATTTCTAAGCCTAGTTTTTCACGCTAGAAACATCCCCTTTGGCTTCATCCTCTCTGGAGTCTCTGGGTGAAGCAAGTTCAGAGCCAGCATCACGAAGGACTAGCCGATTTAAGGAAAGAGAAACCAGGCAAATCAGGGTTTCCCTCTGAAAACAGGACCTTTGCACTGCCACAGCACACTGAAGGGTCTATTAGCAACCTGAGGCTGGTTTTACAAAACCAGCTGATGCCTGCACGAGCAGCTTATAGATTGCAGGTACCGTGACATGGTCATATCATTTAAGACATCCAAGGGGCACGTTCATGACCCCCTTCCCATGGGGGCAAAGCAGCACAGATCCACTGAAGTTGCCTATCAGGCCCTAGCCAGGAGCTTAATGCCACTGGAGTGTAATGCTCTTTGAAAGAATATATTTTGTTTTGGTTTTTTCAACGACATTTGTCTTTGTGGGACGCCATTTATTGATAACACTCTTATAAAGCATGAATATGCGTGGGACAATTAGCAGATAATCAAACCACAGCACTAACTATCTGTGAATGCGATGTAACGCTCCCAAATAACACAAAGCTGAAAAAAATAAAGGAAAAGAAAAATCCTATCAAATTTATTCAGCTGGAATATCTCACCCAGAGAGCTATTCTTCCATAATATTTGGGGCAAGCACAGTGTCATAAATCTTAGTGCTATTAATCCATAGACTCATTCATCTCTGTTCAGCTATATAAAAGCAATAACCTTGTCACTATAGGAAGGAAGATTGGGCTTTTAATTGCATATAGATTTCAGGAGAGTTCTTATCTCATAGTCCAATTTGTAGCTTCGGATACGGGTCTTTGCTTCTCTTGGTCAAAGTCCATGCAAATCTGCCGTGCTCTCATATACTAATAAATGTTGCAGAAACTCAGAAAGAACCTATACAGAGCTCTGCTGGCAGATAATACATACAGCCTTTTCAGGGTCTGCTTTATTAGACAAGCCTACATTTAATTAGCTGCTTTGAGACGGGACGTGCACTTTCAGAGGATGATGAAATTCATGGAAACCAAACCATTGCTGAGTGCGTGGGCACGGGCACGCTCACATCACCGACCATGCTTTCTCCAGCTCATCTCCCTTGGCTCTGCGTCTCTATCAAATGCACCCCTCGCCCCGCAGTTTATTGTCGATGGAGGCAAAATAATTGGCAGGAGGTCTTCTCTCCCTCACCAGTGGCAACCGCAGGAGGAAACACAGGATTTATTCCTGGGACCAAGAGATCCAGAGGAGCTGGGCTCCAGTTATTTCCAGGCTTCTGGGGAGCAAACCTCCTTGTTGCTACTCGGAGGGTGAGAGCAGGGTGTTGCACCTTCAAGCAGCTTGGATTACACTTTTTTCCCCAAAGTCTAAGAAATAGGAAAATTTTCAGTATATCCTTATCTATTTTAGCCAGCGGGGCTGCAGAGGAAAGCTTGGAAATGGGAATTTTGCTCTCACTAAAGACCGAGAGCTTTCTCTCTAAGCAGATGTTTTCAGCCACGGGGCTTTCAGGAGACAGATCAGCTTTTCAGGAGATATTTGGGTACACCTCCTGAGAAAAGGGAAACACCAAGTGCTTTCTGCTGAGGAAAGGCAGCTCCATGGCTATGGGTGATGCTTCTCCCCGTGCAGTCATACCCTGACACACGATGCTCACCACTCATGGTGGTACCCACATGGTGGTACCCGCCACGAGACCAGGTCCTTTATGGCCAGCTCAGGAACAAGAGGAGAGCATCCATAATATCAGATGCTGCTACATAACAGACAAGCTCATAAATAAATGATTCTCAGCTTCAGAATTTATTCCCCCCCCTCCTTTTTTTTTTTATACTGCAAGTTTTTGGCCGAGGTAAGGAAATGAAAACTGGTGCTGGAAGATTAGAAATCTACTGAGGGCAGGAGTCAGAGGATCCAGCTCTGTTTTAGTTCTCTGCCACTCTCCATAATGCTCCTGCCCACAATCTTGTCATCTATACACTTGCTCACATCTAAGTGAAACTGAGAGATAGCCGCCTCGGTGTGTTTGTCAGTGTCTGCATTGCATAAAAATAAAATGTAACTTTCAAAGGTGTGTCCTTGTCATTTTATGTGTGCTTTCTTTCCTTTTCTTTCCTTTTCAGCTGTTCTAATGCAGTGGGAAAAGTATTTCATTTTTCTTCTGAGTGTTCTGTATTTTTCATTACCCTGTGTACCTCCACCTAACCACCATTTAAGTGTTTCCTATCTAAATTAAACATTCCTGTGCTTTTCAGCCCCTTTCCAGTAGAAGCTGGCAGGAGTGAGAGCATACCAGCAATTTTTTTTTTTTTTTGCCCTCCTAAGAACAATGAGGTATTTAGAAGTGTTTAATAACTCCCTTGAAAGTCAGGCAGATGCTGGGCTGACCAAAGTGGCCCCAACCCCCAGAAGAGCCGGGTACCCACTGAGCTGTGCTCCTCAGCATGCCCAGGTAGTTCAGGGAAAATCCCTTGGTTTTCCAGCTGGGAAGACCCAGTAAATGCTTTAAGCAGATGAATCTGGTTCAGGGGCTGCTGTCTGCAGCTCCCCTGGCACCGGAAACCTCCCTCGTGCTTCGCGTTGCCGGTTTTCCCTGTTTGCTCAGTTAAAAGAGCCGTCTGTCAGCACGTCACTTACCGCTTTTGAGCAGGCAGTACCGACCCACCTTGTCATCCTGGTGCTGGGCTGCCAGAGACCTTGCGGCTCTCCTGCAGGATTATCCTGGGTTTTAGAGCGGCACCTCCTTGCATCTGGCCCAGGTCTGCTTTTGGAAGCAGGGAGGGCGAATTTTTGATATACACTCCCAGATCTACACACAGCTCTTTCTAACAGAAAGATGGTCATGGATGGTGTTTTTGTAGTGCTCGTTGCACCTACTCTAGGAAGAACTGACTTTGTAAATTAAAAAAAAAAAAATAGAGAAGGAGAAGAGAAGCCCTGGAAAACCTGACATTATACCCAGCTCCCTCCCTCCCCCCCTTTT
>VXAA01001014.1:292222-322992 GCA_013399115.1 Anseranas semipalmata | reverse complement strand
TTTTTTTTTTTTTTTGCCCTCAACTACATGTATTTGTCCATAGTGAGGGCAAGTACTTCTAAGTGTGGCAAGGTTAGCTGAGCAAGAAAGCCGGCAGCTTCTGCTCATGGCAATGAGAGAACAAATCAAAACAGCGAATTGGGGTCGTAAAGGTTTTTTCTTTTTTAATACTCAAGTAAAAAAAAAAAAAAAAAATCTAGCATGCAAAAAAAGGCAGAAAAGCTAAATCTATACTGAGATGTGGGGGGAAATCCACTGAAAAGAGTATGTATTTATTTTTAAAAAGGACGGGATTTACCTCAGCAGAACTGAATCAGTCTCCTTTCAGAACAAATCCCTTAAACAAGTCCTCCACTAGTACAAAAGGGAGGGTCAGCACTGGCATCAGCAGAGGCAGTGGCTTACCCAGGTGGCAGTGGGGACCAGAGTCCCGCCTGAGATGGAGCCAGGACCTTCTGTTGGGTGGCAGCTCTTCCCACCTCTCCACATGTGAGCATCTCCTCCGACCAGCAGCCCCTGGCACTCCCTCCACCTCTCGCTGACCTGCCTGAGATGCAGCCTCTCCCCTTCTCCTGGACCTGTGCTGGAGATGCGTCTCCAGGTGGTGGTGGAGAGCTGATGGTTATGGCCTGCGTTCACTGGGAGCACTGGTGTTGAGTGGGGCAGCTCACCCCTGCTATTCATACGAGCCACAGGAGATGCTAGAGTGGGGACCTGCTGAAGGCCAGACCCCGGGGAAATGTTCAGCTGTACCTGTGATGCCTCCAGAACATGAAACCACCCAAGGGAATACCAGTGTTTGGCCAAAACAAGTGTGCCAGTGAATTCCTGTGGAGAACTTAACACACGAAAGTCCTGTTGTTAGTATGGAGTTACACATCTAGCACTCCCTGGGATTCTTGCTCCAAATGTAACTCTAATTAATTCTAAATGAGAAATTCTTCTGGTTTTGTTAACGATGACATCTGCAGGAACACTGGTCACACACAGAGGTTTTCAGCTATGTCCTGGTTTCAGCTGGGATAGAGTTAATTTTCTTCCTAATAGCTGGTACGGTGCTGTGTTTTGAATTCAGGATGAGAACAATGCTGATAACACACGGATGTTTTAGTGGTTGCAGAGCAGTGCTTACACAGAGCCAAGGACTTTTCAGCTTCTCGTGCTGCCCTGCCAGCGAGGAGGCTGGGGGTACACAAGGAGCTGGGAGGGGACAGAACCAAGACAGCTGACCCAAACTGGCCAAAGGGATATTCCATACCATATGGCGTCATGCTGAACAACTAATATGGGGTGGCTAGCCGGGGGGAGGGGTACCGCTGCTCGGGGACAGGCTGGGCATCTGTCAGCGGGTGGTGAGCAATTGCATTGTGCATCACTTGTTTTGTACATATTATTATTATTATCATCATTATTATTATCTCCCTTCTTTTTCTGTCCTATTAAACTGTCTTTATCTCAACCCACGAGTTTTTTTTAATTCTCTCCCCCATCCCACTGGGGGAGGGGGAGAGTGAGCGAACGGCTGTGTGGTGCTCAAGCTGCCTGCTGGGTCAAACCACAACAGTTCCTTTTGGCGCCCAACGTGGGGCACGAAGGGTTCAGATAACGACAGGTCTGACCAGAGCGTGTTAAAACAAAATTGTTATAAACATTATATCAGTTTAATAGTTGCTAATCACAATGTTGGTCTTACTGTTCTCGGGACTATTGTATTTATTTTCAGGATTGTGTTGTATGTCACATTACCTACTGTATGTGTTCCCTGTCGCAATTTTTATCACCTCTGCGGGCTGGTTTAAGGTTATGGTTTTGCTGTACTGTGTAACACTGGCTTATGATATGATAAAACTACTGTTTGTGAGACTAACCTGGTATTTGTACTCAGCATTGCCGTCAATTCCGTACTTCGGGAACTATTTCTCAGAAACTATTAATAATTATACTCTTTACTTTTTCTCTTCAGGCAGCCAGTCTATGGGGGGGACAATGGGGGACACTTTTTCCCACTTCTTCACTCTCCCTTTCTCCTTCACCTCCCCCTTCTCCTCCAGGCTAGTTACAATAGCTCTTCAAAATTTTGAATATCCTTGGGATGTTCGAAACGGCATGCTCCTATTGTTATGTCTACTGAATGCGTTTCAGGTTTTGTTTAAGGTTAAACAGCTATTTAAGAATGCCATTTCAAGATCTGTCCCAAAGCAAGATAGTTATGAGTGGCAGGGAGAGTGGGAGGATATGGGCAGGCACCTAGAGCAGTGGGCACCTCCAGTGCTTTGGAATCTCACCCCTGAACAAGTGCAGAACCCTAAAAAATTGGTAAAATGCTTAAAAAAAGGTGTGTAACCTCCCTGGCAATTCCAAAGAGATACAAATCACTGCAACGTGCTGGGGCCTGGCCTATGCTTACCGAGCCGCAATCAACATCATTGCAACCCCTGCGACAGGCCCTGCGGCCACTTTGAACCCTGCGACAGGCCCTGCGGCCACTCCGAACCCTGCGACAGGCCCTGCGGCCACTCCGAACCCTGCGACAGGCCCTGCGGCCACTCCGAACCCTGCGACAGGCCCTGCGGCCACTCCGAACCCTGCGACAGGCCCTGCGGCCACCTCGAACCCTGCGACAGGCCCTGCAACTACTTCAACTACTGCGACAGACCCCGCAGCCACTCCAGCCTGTATGGAAAGCAAATATCTAGCATAGGAATAACAATGGATTATACATATTCCCTGATGAGATCGGAAGAAATAAATACACTTTGGTATCACAGGTTATAGCAAATGTCTAAGTAATATAAATCAGATTAAATATCACAGCAGATCAGCATTGTAGTACCACCAGCAAAGCAAAGGTGTGTCTGAGTAGAAACAGTGCCCAGGGAGGCAAATGCCACGACTGTGGTGTCTGTGTGCGTTGGCCATAGCCAAAGGGACACAACTTGGTTTTCATACAATACACAACAAAATAATACAGGAGATTTCCAGATTACAATTTCTGCTTCTCACAATGTTTTTGGTTTCGCTTCTTCATTTGTGAAGGCTTTTTTGTATACAACCTCACTACTTGTTTTTCAGTCGCAGACATCCAAGTGACTGCAAGGTGACTACAAACTCTATCAGGGCCATTATTAAATGGGAATTTAAAACTATTAGAAAATGGCACAAGGCAGAATCTTGGTCCTGGCTATCAGAGTTTATGTGTAAAATATGAGGAAACAGTTCTACTCTGAGAGCATAAAAAGACATTACTTTTGTTATAGGCATCCTCATGGTGGGCATGCCAGCAGGCAGCCAAATAAAACCAATGTGGTTAGGATACCACCTCCAAGTGGGGGAACAACAATAGAAAACACAATCCTATTTACAGACTGCTTTGGTTGTGTATACTTCTTGTTTCTAAAGTGAAAAAATGTTCTATAAAATACAGCGCATCTCAAGATCAGAAAGTCTACTAGACATAGTCGTATTTTGAAGGGTACGAGCGTCCTCCGTCCTCGCTTCGAGGAGCTTCTTCATACCCTGGGCCCTTCCTGGTCTTCGTGTCAGGTTCATACCCTGAACCAACCTTATACGGCCCCGTTCTGTAGGAGATGTTCCGTCCTGACGCATTGTAGGACACTGCCTTGTAACTGGAAGAGACATGAGAGGTGGCATCAGCTGCTGCAGGCTCTGTGACTACCCAGTGTTGCACCCTGTGTTCCTGTTTACTGTCGGATTTTAGGCAATTTTGTGCTGTGTCATCACTTGGAGCCACTGCATAGGGTCAGAGCCAACCACCCATGGACAGGCTACAAGTCTCTCTCTGATGTTTTTTCATAAACTTATACTTTCTTTCCTGTGAGTAAATCCTTGGCTGAGGGAAGGACCTGCTTGCACTAACCAACTGCGTCAGTGTACAAAGCCCTACCTCATCACTTGTGAACCATGATACAGAGCAAGCAGATGTAGCATCATGATAACTTTTGCAACAGGGTCATTATGCCTAGACCTGGCTTGTGGTGTGCTGGCTGTGCGCTATCGTGACACCCAAGGCTTCATGCTGTACCTCCCTGTGACCACCGCAAACAGACTTACCGGGATTCTTCTGGAACCATTCCTCTGCAAGCAAGGCACATCATGATGCCTCCTACCAAGGCCAGGCCGCCCGCCACCCAGCCAACAAAGAGGGCTGAGCCAAAAGTGTACCTACAAAACACAGCGATGCGCCTGGTTACTGCTGTGACCATGGTCCAGGCTGTTTCTTCGTTGACATCCCAGTCAATTTGCTTGGACAAATTATCCTTATCTCCAGTGCAGATAAGAACGAATCTCAATGAATCTTCCAAGTCATGGGAACAGACTAATATGCACCAGAGTTTGTTTTTCCTTCAGCTGCAGCATGCTCTGGCCCTGAGGGAAATTTGCACCATGGAGCATCCTGAGCCAGACGACCACCTACCTGTTCTGAACGTTCTGCATTCCCTGGTACATGTTGGTCGTGGACATCCAGAAGTTTGTGACCAGCATGTTGGCAAAAACGGACACTCCGGTGATGGCACACAGACCTGAGATGAGACAGAAGGGTGGACTGAGACCCACATAACACAAGTGGTCACCTTGGACCTTGAGGAAGCACCTTACAGCTTGGGAAAGGGGGGCGAGACACTGCTTTGTGTCCTGGCAGGAGATACTGCTTTGTCTCCTTCAGGAGAAGTGGGGACCCACTGTGTGCTTGCGTTTCTGCCACAGTTTCTACACATTTACATTCCAGCATCAAGAAAAAAAACTTTACACTTCAAAATCCCAAAGTCATACCAGCAGAAAAGCCTGTGACCAGAAGTGTATGAAGACTGGTCCAGTCCTCAATTTCAAGCAACAGCAATGCTTTGCATATGAAAGGCACAACACCACTCACTTACCAGCAACAATAAACATGATGCCGGAGGTCAGAGTCATGTTGGCTTTTGCAGAATCCTCCATGTTGCCGATACGGATGCATTTCAGAGCAAAAATACACACAAAGAGGCCAAGGATGCCCAGAACAATACCCACGATCATGAGGGCCCTCACAGCCTGGAACATTGCTGCAAAACAAATCAACAAGAGCCACAATGAACAACTGAAGTGAGATTCAATGGAACCTAGGAAATTTTTAAAGACTATTTCCATCTAAAAATAAAAACGTTAAAGAAAAAAAAAAGAACTAAAATCCTTTTATTTGCTGAAAGCAAAGACCATCCCATGGAAAACGGGCACCAAATCTACTCTCAGCATAATTTGGGACACCTCTGGAAATGCAGCTCTTTGTCTGAACTTCCAAAAGAGTTTGATGGTTTAAACAACTTTTTTTTTTTTTTTTGGAAATGATCGTTGGCTCTGGTCATGATTTATTCAGCTGAAATTGATGGAAAGGGGTTGGTGTACAGCTGGGGCAAGTTTGAATCAGGTTTGGGTAGCCTTCTCTGTTGCTGCTCAAAATGAAGCAGTTCAGCTGATTGCATTTGCCCTGAAAAGTGTTTCATAGATGTCAAACAAGTGTGTCATTTTTAATGTGAGAAAGTTAAAACTAAAAAACTAAAAACTAAACTAAAAAAAAAAGCCTAAGTTATCTTAAGATACTGATATTCCTATTCATTCTTGGTGTGATAATGGTTATTTATCACTGCAGGAGTATATCATGTCCTTAACTAAAACATTGCAGGAGCTCCAAACTGTATTGTTAGAAATGTCACAACTTTCTCCCTGCATTTTAAAGTGGAACAGAAACCTTCTTTTCTTGGTTTAATTTGTAAGGATTTGCTCATTTTATCTGTCTCTGTATTTATGTGCATCTCTGCTGCACCTGTAACTTACATCACACTATTGCTATGTTGTTGCTTGGCTGATATGTTTATAAAAGCAGGAATTGTTTCATAACCAAAATGATTGAGAAAGCATGTTGTTTTTTTTTTTTCCCCCAGGCAGCAATGAGCAGAGAGAGCTCCACCCAGCTATCCATGGTATTCCATCCACCCTGCGACTCCGAATGGAGTTCTGTGTGTTCCTCCTTTACAGTAAAGCACATGGCACAGGAGATGAGAAGATCGCCTTGACAAATACTGCACGTAGACCAAGGAACAGCAACAACGCTTCAGCAGTGACCTGCCCAGCATGTCCTTTGATTGCTTATTTGTGATATTATTCTTGTATACACCCATCCACATTCACTAATACAACATGCAAATACCCTAGCCCTGAATTTATTTAGCACATTGCCATCAAGGTGGGGTTGATTGGTTAGAGGCAAGCTGTGGTGCTGGCGGGTCTGCCTGTGGGAGCTGAGCACTGCTGTCCACCAGGCAACAAAAACCCTCCAGACTCCTCTTGCCTCGAGTAGAAAAGTAGGGGGAAAAGCAGAGGGAAACTTGCACCTTTTAAAATGGAGACGTGAAGGGAGAAGACCAGGCATTTGAATACCAAGATGATTTTCTAATAAGGTGGCACACATCCTTTCTTGCCTGCAGTTTGACACTCCCCACCCTGGCAGAGACAGGAAGGCGGCAGTGCTGGCAGAGCACTGGCAGGGGGTTGTCAGAAGTATTTCGAGGGCTGTTGTGACTTGGCCAGGACTCTCTGCAGCCTCCTCTTGCCCTCCCATAAGCTCTCATAGCCCTGGGTTTGGCTTTGATACTCCCTGTGCATGACCATCCCTGTTCAGGGTAGATGACGGGCGCTTGTGAGTGATTAAGAGGGACAGGCAACATATCCCACAGCCCCAGGGACTGTGGTAACCCTACCCATCACCCCTTTAGCTGGGCTGGCCTGGATGACCACAGCGCCCAGGCATCCCATGGGTGTTGGGTGCCCCAGCTGGAGCAGGAGGTGCTGGTGCAGGAGAGCAGGGAGTAGACCTGCTGGCCTTGCACAGGGATGGAGAAGGGGAAACACTTACAAATCCTCCTCAGGATGGCAAGGTGGAGCCTGAGCAGAACCACACTGGTACCGCAACGCATGGACAAACAGCCATTTGCCATCCCACGAGCTGGGACTACATCAGCTTCTCCCATCTGGCAGTCCCACCGGGGCTGCTGCTCTTATGACTCAATTTGCCCTTATCAGCTGATAACAAGTGCTAACGAGCCTGGGATTTTCAATCTCCCATTCATCAGCCCCCAGGTGCGAGCTCACTAGTTATTATTCATCGGAGAACAAGAAGCTGGCGGATATGCCTTATCAGCCCTCAAAAGGTGTTCATGCAGCACCTTATGCAAAACAGAAAGCTGTAAAGAGAAGAAAATCACAATACTCATTTGTCTTTACAGTCACTTAAGTTTCTTTCTAACTGCTTTGATTTCAGGACAGGCAGCAGAGGCTGATAAGGCAGTGTAAGACACTACGGATCCTGATGGAAGGTCCTTGTAGCCTTCAGGATCTGTCTCCAGGGCAGTCCTTTGTTCCTGGACTGCTTTCTACAGCCCTTATGGTCCCTATGTACCATCACTATGGTGGTCTGAACCCTTCAAGAATAGGTGATCCTAAACTAAGACCTCACAGGGATATCTTGGGCTCCCAGGAGAGATGTTCCCAGTGCTTTCTGTGCCCGTGGAAGGACACAATAGGCAGGCCAAGCCAAGCACCTCCTGCCAACACTGGACTTCTGCTGGAGCACCAAAGTCCAAGTGTGGTGGATCTCCATTGAAAAGGAGTAATCTGCAGCCGTGAGAAGGGGAGAGAGAGGGACACACAGCAGGGCACAACAACGTGCAAAGCAATCAGTGGTTGCTCCTCTCTGTAGGAGGTCGGTGCCACAAGGCTGACTTACACATTGTCTCTACAAAGGGATGGAAAGGAAAAGAAAGTGCTCCCAGGTCTGCTGTGGCATTAAGGCCCCTTCACCTGGATCATGGGACCGAAAGTGAGAGCCTTATGGAAACAGCGCTGCAGTATCAAGTGAATTCTGGCATCCATCAGAAGTCCTCTGAATAGAGCTGCTTTCCAAAGGGCAGTGACCTCCCCTAGCAGGAAGGAGTGGACGGTCGCAGACAAACAAAACAGGAGGCTAAGGAAAAAATTTGTACCAGGAACGCTAGTTAGCATACTGCCCTGTAGCTGAAGCCAAGCACAGGGACTACCTGCCCATCTCCGCATGCATATTTTGCACGAGATACAACAACTGTGCTTGATACCTGTGCATGTATCGTTGCTCATTTTGCATACTTGATTTCCGTGCAAAAGGATGGTGCACACTATCAATGCAAGCACATTCACCCCAAAAATAATGTCTGCAAATTGAAATCAATTTTACATCACTATGTTTTTCAGTCCTAAGCAGAACTGGAGAGCTGTCCTTCCCCCCAGTGTTGCTGTGAGTAGTGAGAGACGACTGAAATAAAGCAACTTAAAGTCATCTAAACACCCCCAACATTTCTGTTACTAACACAAAATACAAAGGTGGAAATATAACTTTATGACTAGTTCAATCAATAGAATATACAAAGTTTAGTGGAAAATGAGATTTTTAAGTTGACCAAATTCAAGCTGGGGTGTTCCTTCTTTATGTTTTAAGGTACTCATCAACTAAATGGACACATAAAGAGAATAAAACTGACAGAATATCTCTACGACACAACAGAAAATGTCTGTGAATGCCTTGCACATTTCTTTGTTGCTTTATCACTTAAAAATAAAATGAAAAGTAGAATCTTGATAATGATAAATTAGCATCAAAATAATTGTTATCGTTGCCTCGGTGCTCTTTTAAAACATAATCACATACATGCAGCATTATAACGATACATAAATATATAGATCAACATGTGTATGATTGTTTAGTAAATATATTTTTTCTGTCAAATGAATGTACCCGGGGAAGAAGTGATTTCAAACACCAGCTTAGCACTTCAAAATGAACAAGAAGTCACCTAGCAATCCTGAGGCTGGATCCACAGGAACACATTAATTCCATCGCACCCCTCAGGATGGTCACAGCCTGTTCTCAAAAGTCAAAAGCCACCGCCAGCACCCTGGTCTTCTACAAAGCATTCGCTTGTTGCAGCGGGGCAGGAGGGTGGACATCCGGGAGGGCACGGGGCTGAGAGCCTGCCTTGTGCTTTCTTCTGCACCAGTCAATAGATGCAAAAGGCCTACGTAGAGTGGTATTTGCTTGCACCTGGCTGCAATAGTGCACCAAGAGTGAAAAATACACTCGGAACTGTGTTTGTTACTTGTTGGCAGGGCACGGGTGCAGTAGGTCACAGGGAGGCACAGCGAGCCAGGCTGGCCGCTCCCCTCCCATGGGTCCAGCTAGCTCGGGAGCACTGGAATACCCTCGCATGCAGTTGGGTGGGAAAAACAGCTCCTTTTTTACATGACACTGGAAATAGCAAGCAAACAAAATAGCAATACCCCTCTGCAACCTACTGCTGCAACCACTAAAACTCCGTGGTGACTGAGCGCTGCCCCTCCTCGCCCTCCCTACACTGCTCAGAGGCAGATTTCTTCCATTACAGAAGAAATCTGTATTTTATTGGAAAAAATATTTCAATTGTTTTCAGTAGAAACCACTATTCTGATAACAACACAACAATTGCATGCAGCTGCTTTCCTTGTGCTTTGATTCAAAGGGACAGAATATCTGCAGGTCTAAGCATCCTCACCCTCCTCATGTCAGTAACGGAGCTGGACCCCATGGCATTCATCCAGGGATCACCTCCACATGCTCCAAGTTGTAATCTGCACCGAGTAAAGGTATTATTTTGGTAACAAATACACACATATTTTTTTTGCTCGTACACTGAGAAGCCTGGCAATTTTATTCCTTGCAAAGTGTTTTAAGAAATCTGCTCCTATTTGTGGATGCAGAGCTACAGGAGAGCTCCTGGGTTAAACCTGGTGCATCTTTTGCCCTACCTGGCAGCCCAAGAATGGTGAAATACGGCCGGCACTCTGTAAAGCCAGAGCTCTGCCGCACGCAGCTCCTCCACAGTCCCTGATATTGGAAGACGGCTGTGACCGGGTTGTCATACAAGTCCTGCGTGCTCCACATATCCATGGCAGTGGACACGATGCACCCCGCAACACCCAGCGACGAGACGATGAACCCCATCACCTGGCAGATGGTTGTGGACATGGTGTCTCCCTCGGCAAGAGGAGGTGAGACAGCCCTGAGGAAGCCGTAGACCTAATGGGAACACTGAAGTCCTCCTGACTGAGCCACCAGAAACACGGCAGCCCTTATCAGATGCTTGCCATTGAGCGGTGTGTTTGCTCAAAGTGTTTTTGCAAGATAGTCCAGTTTCACTCTTGCTGGGTTGGTTTGTGCTGGCAGGGCCCGAGATATGAGCTTTTGTCCTTTAGAAGTGCTTGTCCTTCCCCAGCTAAGCGGCCACGCTCGGTCAAGTGTTGGGCAACCCACTTGGAGCGCGCGCCGTCCCCCACCGAAACCCTTCACCGTCCCTCGGCACGGTGCGTGCTTGGCACGGTGTGAGCGCTGAGAGGGGCAGGGGAAGGAGCGCGTTCCCAGGGGAAATCAGCACCCATAGCCCAGGTCACCACCTCCTTGGCTCTCTGCTTATGCAAAGTGGGAGTCGATCTGCCAACGGGCCAAGATAGGGACATCTCTACGCCTCTGCCATCCATGCAGTCTGTAAAAGAGGCATGGAGGTAGGTAGGGACACTAGTGGTGAGCTTGGTGGGAGGGCATGGGGCCACCAGCTCGACACAGGGGACAAATGTGGACACTGCTGCTCCTTGCAGCCTCTTCAAGCATCACTCAGGTTTCCTCAAATGCTGCCCATGGCACCGAGCCAAAAGCCCCAGAATGACCCAGCAAAGCTCCTGCAGCCCTGTTCTTCTCCCACCCATGTCCCCATCACCTGTCCCGTGGCCCCACCAAAACCCGCATGGGGAGAAGGGGAGGGGGACACAGGGACCGTTCAGGAAGTGCCTTTTTACAGGTGCTTGTCTACATTAGCTGGGACAGTGGTCCTGGAAAATGGGGCAGGGGATATAAGAATTAGGAAATTAATTATCTCTTTGCACAGCAGAGGAGTGCTGGGCTCAGGGGAGTAATATAAATCTGCTGTGATGCTCTGCCGATGGAGCGCAGTGAGATAGGAGGACCCTCCAGACTTCACGCTCATCCCTTCTGATCCAAGACCCTGCTCCGAGAGATTTACTTCAGCCCTGACCTAGAAAGAAATTCCTGCTTTATCCAGCCCAGCGCTGTGCCACCAGTCCTCTCCATACAATTGCCTGGTTGTGACGCCGTGTGAAAGCCACCAGGAAGGGATGAGAAGCTGATTTCTGTGGATGGATGAGTTACAGTGGGGTTATTACGCGTTGGTTATTGCTTCTGCCTTCTGGAGAACTCAGGGCACCCCTCTTGCTTTTGGGACTGTGCAGAGGGCTGGTGGGCAGCAGACAGAAATGCTTGTGAGCTAGATTCTAGCAGCTCCTGGTACAGCAGCCAAAGCCCAATTCACATCTTATGTACAGCTACAGATCACAGCCATCAAAGCCCGCCTGGGTCAGGTACAAGATGTCTTTGCTTCCAACAATTTTATTCAAATTTAGTCATTTCCATTGACTTTGGCAAGTTTACATCAGGGGAAGGGCTAGCTCCAACATAAACTAAACATAACTAATAAAACTAAACATAAGCTAAAGGGCAGAAGTTGCCAGCAAAAGTAATAGCGTGACTAGAAAACATAGAATTGAGCCCTCAAGAACCAGAGATGATAGGAGCTGCTTATCCTCAGTGAGGCACAGGGCAAGCTCACAAACATACTTCACCTGGGATAATTCATTATGAAAAATCAGGGCTGGGGAGGACCTGGAAGCCAGGAGGACAACAAGGGCTAGAATAAGCAATGTAGCCAGCTCTGCATCCCAACCTTTGCTGCCCCACAGCCTGTGGCAGGTGGGGACAGAGGAAAGAGATACCCAAATGTTGTCCCCGTTCCTGAGCATTGCTCCAGAAGGGCTGGTTGCACCCAAGCCTGATGCTCCCCGGCAGGTCTAAAGGACTCCTCTCCTCCTTCACACCCCAGGACTTGTCCTCTTCTTGCCACCTAGTGGTAAGAGGCCACATCTCTCTTTTTCCAGGCTAGACCACTTCAAGCCATGTCCCAGGGACTGGTGTTCCTCTGGGACATAACTCCTACTCCCAAGGCTAGTGTCACCCCACAGGGTTTGCGTGCAATGGCTTGCAGAGCTGCACAAAAATATGGACCCAAAGGCTGGTCACAGCTAAAAATAACCCCTTGGAAAAAAAAAAAAAAATATATATATATATACACATATACATACATATGTAGTGGAAGGAAATACAAGGACAAACATTTTCTTCCACATTTTTTTCCCCAAGAAAAACCTCCACCCAGTTCGCTGGTAGAGGTGGCCCTCCTGCACACCGTGTCCATGTGTTTGCTTTGCCGGGAGGGGAGCAACCACTCCTTCCTCTGACCCTTTCTGCTGTTTTTGGCTGCGTGCAGCTGGGGCGGCTCTTCAAGCCAACAAGGAGGTTCTCTCCCTCTCCGCCATTTCCAACCCCCAAGCCCCATCTCTTGCCCCGCACGCCTGTTGGAAGGAGTACAATCCGTCAGGTTGTCCCTGTTGGTGCCCTGAGCTGACGGTCTGCCACCCAGGCAGTGCTGCCTCGCTAATCTTTCCTTGGGGATGCAGTCTTCTTCTGCTGATGTGGGAATGCTGCTTCTCATCATCATTATTCAGGGCACCAAAACCACACAGCGTGGTGGAGCACTCCAAAACTATCACCAACAGCCTCTGGGTACTAGAGAAAGCCTGGATGAACCCATCTGTCTCTGATTTCAAGGGCCCAAACCAAATCATGTCTCTGAAGAGGATTAACCAGAGCAGGGTTAGACATCTTCCCCCAGCTCCTCACGTGTGCTCCCCCAGAAAATGCAGCTGAGCAAGCAGCCTTGGTAATGGGGGCTGTGCCGCAGTCCTGAGCTAAGCAACAAATGAACACCCAGCCGTGCTCAGCACCCCAGGCACGGCTGTATTTGAAGGATTTTTGCTTTTTGGAGGGGTTTTTATTTGCTCATCGCTAAGCATATTGCTTAAGGTGCTATCCAGCCTGCCCAGTGTTAGCTGCTTGCCATTTCTCTGATTCGCATCGTGCTTGTAGACACTGGGGACTCAATGGTCCCACAAGTACCTTCCTCGGTGGCTGTTTGTAGCAAAGCTCTGGAAAAAAAAACACAAACCTGTTTCTTTCCCCATCCTTCCCCCAGCCTATTTTCTCTGCCTTTCTGAAATGTTCTTATTTTAAGCCCAAATGCAATGTGCTTGTTGTTAATGGTTGCTTCTGAGCCACTCACTGTAGGGAAAAAAATACATTTCCCTTTGCAAAAAAACTCATCACACCATTTTTCCAGCACCCAGCCCAATAATAGATGATAACCTGGAGGTTTTATCTGAACTGTTGACCCGGTGCACAGCCTGAAAAATAGTTGGGTGATAGACAGCTGTAGAGCTTGTCTCAGCATCTTTACCACCACCTGATACCCATCTCCAGCCACTCCTGGAAGTTGTCTATGGACTGGAGTGGTGGAAAGGTGGGGGACCTCTCTCCAAGCATGGACCTGTTGTTCAGTCTCCAGCAAGGTGGTTGAATGCTTGGGCCAGAGGGCTTGCCATGCTACGTGGTAATGCTGAGCGACATCTGAGGAAGGGGCATGATGGGGAGACTTCTCTTGCAAAGACCAAGCTTCCCCACCAAGAAGCAGAGAATGGGGTTGTTTCCCACTCAGAGTGGGGGGACACACACAGAGGTTTACCAAACTAGGAAAAGGAAGGGTTCATTGTGACCACTCCCCTCTCCAACCTTTATTTCGGCTCATTCTTGCTTTATCTGCCCAGGCGTCAGCTCTGTATTATCTCAAAACCGTTCACTGGTCCCATTGCAGCTCCTGAATGTTATCACTGCCTCTCCCATAAAAATCACCTACAGCTCATGTTTACTTTAAAATTTGCAAATATAGCTCACACCCTGGCAGTCATTTCCAGCTTGTTCAGACTGAAATAAAGCAAACCCACCCTTTTCTTTCTGTCCCTCCATTGCTGTGATGACCACAACCTCCAAAAGTATGTGGTCCACCAGTCCATAGCATGAGAAGAACTGACTGGCCTTTCTGAATCTCAGTGGGGAAAGGGGTCATGGAAGCACCACATCCCATCTCATATGTACTCTGCCCTACTGGTCTTCAGGCAGTCCAGTCAGGTTTTGGAGGTCCCTCAGCAGAGCTGAGGTGCACAGAGTTGTATCCTTCCCTACAAGCCTGTGAGCTGTAGCTCAGCCCCGCATCCCCCCAGCGTCTTGCAATTTCCCTTGCCTTGCTCCTCTTCTGTCCCTCAGACCGGTTCTTTTAGGATAGTTTTCCATGTCTCTAGTTCTTTCGTGGTATAAGGGCACGAGAGAGTAGCAAGGATCTCATGCATGCATCTAGCTCCCTGAAACTCCCTGCCGGGCTCTCTGGGGATCCAGCACTCCAGTGCCACTGGGGATTGGGGTGCCCGAGACCTCCCCAGGGGTCTCAGGTTGTCTCTCTCCACATCCCACACCTCCTTCAGCTCCTGCTGCGGGTGCAAACCCCATGCGCTCCCTTGGCGAGTTACACCAAGCCCCCAGCCCACCTGGGCCACCAAAACCCTTCTGTACATGAAGCTGGTCTCGAAAGACTTTAAGCAGGTTACAGTGGTTGCCTGCAGACATTTCAAAAAGTGGAGATGAACTGACTGGGTTAAAGGATTTTCAGCTGCAAGTAGAGCTTTGAAGAAACTTTGCTGTGGCCATTGCCTGTGGAGGATCGTGACACAGCAATTAGCAGTCCCCATCCTTATGAACATCCAGCAGAAGGCAGTTCCAGGGAGCAGAGATGCTGTTTCCTTGCCCAGTCTCAAAAAAAAAAAAAAAAAAAAAAACTGCAAGGTTTTTACTAGGGCTATGCTACAAAATGCGAGTTGGTTGTTTATAAAAACAAACAAAAAAAAAATTGTCAGAATATCATTAATGGAGGAAAAAAAATCCAAGACAGCAGAAGACCCTTCACAGTGTGGAGTTTATAACCAGTTCAAATGAATTCTTAAAGGGTACAAAAATCCTGCCACGAAAGCTTGCATGGACACAAAGAGTTACCAGCTACAGAAGTTTAATGGGGTGCTCTCAGACTCAAAGTTTACTGTTGGAAAAGCTGAAATATTCTTACTTTTTTAAGTCACCAGCCTTTGTTCTGGAGCAGAGAGATGCCTCGGCCTTTCTGGAAAGGTTGAAAGGGATTTTTTCTCAAGAACAAAATGCCCTTTCAGAAATGGCTGAGCAGCTCTAGCTGAAGAGGGCTGGAAAAACAAGACCGAGATAGAGAAGAGGAAGATTACTGCCGATGTTATTGTAGGTTAACAAAGTTGTAAGCAACTGAAAAACTCTCCTTTTAGCAAAAAGTGTGACTTCTGCAATAGGTGAAACAATCAGCTTTGACAGTGCTTAGCTATTTCTATTTCTCTATTATTTGTAAGTTCAAATTCAGATCGTGTCCTCCAGACAATCATGGTAAGGTCTGCCCACTCACCAAGGCAAGCAGCAAAAAATAATAAGAGAAAGCAAAATCAGAATAAACAGGCTTAGATCTCAAGTGACATATTTCACCAGAGACTGACTGTTTATAGCTGAGCAGCAAGGGAGAAAGCCATAAACTACCTATTATTTCTCATTTTCATCTATTATCTTGATTTTTCCTCAATCTATTTGAAATTAAAATTCCCAACTAAATTGAAGATGGATGATGGGCAAGGCAAGTTTAATCTTTGCTATGGGAGCAAGGGATTGGAAAAAAAAACCCTCAGAAACCAAAACTTCACTGATGTACTCAGGTCACCTCACTGCTTTGCTGGAGCCCTATTATTTTTATTCGCTCCGGCACTATTGTTCCCAATATAAATTGCCATTGTCAGAATAATAAATAGGGGTTTATAATGGAAATGCTGACAAACCATTAACTACGGTGCGGTTAGCAAGGGGGGTTTAATGGAGATCAAGGTGCAGCGCAGTTAGAATAAACATTGAGACAATCGGCTTAAATAATTTCTTAGCAAATTAATAATTTCATTTTTGGCATCATTTTTTGCCCCCCTCTGGCTGGGATACAGCTGCCCTTTGCCGGGCGGGTGGGACGGGGTGCCCGGAGGAGCAAAGGAATACAGGGGATGGAGCCCAGCGGCGTGGAGCTTATTTTTGCACCAGCTTCTCCAGAGACTGGCAGTGCCGAGCGATATATAATGGGAGGGGAAAGGGGGGAGCACATGGAGTGACTCGAGAAAAAGAGCAAGCCCTGCTCATTAAAAAGAAAGGAAAAATCCACCTCATTTCACAGGGCAGTGCTGATAGCACTGGCCACAGAAACCAGCTCGTCGGGACAAAAGCACATAAATATTCACATAGCTACACACCAGAGGGGAAGGCAATGACCCCTCGACACCTTTGGGGATTTTTACTGCAATTTCAGGAACGCCAGGATCCCACCCACCTTTATTTTTAAAGGTTGTGCTTTATTCTCTGGGCTTTTTTAATCCCTGTTTGTAGGTGACTGCAATAAACCCAGCAAACTGCACGTGGTAATTCACCCAGTAGCTCTGCTGAACCTCTAAGACGAGCAGTTCATTGGAAATCTCAACATTTAGGAGACGATTTGGGAGGGAGAGAGCCATCTCCAGCAGCNCCCCCCCCCCCCCCCAATTGCTGTGCATTTGCATTTTAGGAAATTAATACCCACCCTACAGCCAGCAGTCCTACAGCTGGGACCTGCAAAAAGAGCTGTAATTGCTCACTACAGTGCTGAGATTTTTGCAGGTATTTTACAACAACAAAAAGACCCCAAATCTCAAGTATTCTCCAATTTCTTCAGAGATTAAAGTAGTTCCCAGAGCTGAACACTTGAAAAGTTCAACTGTTCCCTCTCTAGAGTTATATTTTCCGCAATTTTAAGCTTTCAGAGCTGAAGAACTGTGGTGGGAGCATGTGTGTGGGGAGAGGATTTACTTTTTACACCTCTATTTGTTCCTTGTAAGGCAACTTTAATCTTTTTACCTATAAGTAATTAGCCTGCTGGAGTCAAGCTTTTCCAACCTGTCCTGCCCCTTGCTGCATGCATTTTCCCTTGGGGAGACAGCTCAGCTTTGCTAACTGCCATAGTGTGAATCCAAGCCCTGCTCAAACATCCCCCTTCAGATGCCATCCTTCATTCACTTGCTCCTGCTGCAACTCAGGGCTTTTGCTGGGGACCGCACGACTGGATGCCCAGGCAGGATCAGACCCATGCCCTTCCGTCAAAATGCGTGCCCGCACCCAGGACTTTGTGTGAACAAACGGGGCCATCCACAGCCACAGAAAGCCATGGCTGCAGCAAGTGGAGGATGCTCATGGGCATCCCAGGCACCTGCACGAGGGTGCTGCAGCGCAGCTAACACCAGTTAGGAGCAGGCTGGGAACGAGGATCCAGAGATGGGTGATGTGCTAACACAGCCCCAGGTATGAAGCACACCTCGTCCTGGTGTACAGCTTCATCGGGTTATACTGGTGTGATTTGCACAGAGACAGGCTGCTTGTGAAAGAAGTCGTTTTTGTTTACGACACTTATTTCTGTTTTGGAAGTGCCATTTTGCAATATCTGCTGATATAATTGGCTTCTTCCCTCCATCTTGTTGTGCCAAAGCATGGAGGGTAGATGGATAGAACAGTGTAAGTGCCCGTTTCCTCTATGTATTAAAGCAAGAAGGAAATCTTGATAATCCTGCTGTAACCTAATTGTTCGCAGCCCTGGATACTCTGGGCTCAATCAGGATGGGAATGATAACCATGGAGGAAAAACTGGAACCAAAGGAGAGTTAGGGGGAACTCCAGCCTGGTGTTGTTAGCCCACACAGAAACACAGTGAGCTGAGTTTGAAACATCCTCTTTGAAAAGGATCTTCTCTGATGCCAAGAACATTAGCTGTTTCTGGAGAGAAGCCACGTGCACCATGCAGCTGGGGCGCAGGTGTATATCCAAGTCAGCCCCGGGTGCATCGCCGGGACAGCAGCTCGGCCCCCTAACGCATAATCACCTGTGACGAGTTTTGCTGAACCCCAGCTTGCCCATGGATGTTGAGGTGCCTCCAAGGGACCTGAGGACCAAACCACCTCGGGTCCCTTATGGCTAAAACTTGGGTTCCCCGCTCTGCACCGACAATCCCCCATCACCATCACTCACGCCCGGCGCCAGGTGGGAGGCAAAGTGGCCGTGGCTCTGCCCTCCCACCCCTCACCACGAGCAAGCCCTACCTGGCAGCCCCAGGATGGTGAAGTAGCCGCGGCATTCGGTGAAGCCGGAGCTCTCCCGGACACATGTGCGCCACAGGCCCTGGTAGTTGAACACCGCCGTCACCGGGTTGTTGTACAGGTCTTGGGTGCTCCACTGGTCCATGCACGTTGACGCGATGATGCCTCCTATTCCTAAAGCGGACACCACGAAGCCCATGGACTGGCATATTGTGACGGACATGGTGCTGATCGCTCGCTAGGCAGGCCCTCGGCGCGCGCAAGCCTCCACAAGCCGGCTCTGGGGCATGCAGCCAGGGCAGAAGGGACTTTTAGCTGGAGGCACAGCCTACGTCATGAACGGGAGTCAGGAGAGGTCTGGTCTGTGCCATACAAACCTACCCTTTCCCTTTATCTGTTTCGGTGAGATAATTTTCCTCACTCAGTACCAAGGGCCGTTTGTTGCACGCGGCGTGAACGCCTTGCTCTCTGTTTACCTTCTCCTTCGAAGCAGAGGTGCAGCCAGTGTGGGCAGATGGGGACCAGCAGGTCCCTTTGAAACAGCCAGGGGAAACCTTCTGCAGAAACAGCTGAGGCCAGGCACAGAGATGCTTAAATCGGATGTAACAGATAAAAATTATGGAGAGCCTAATCCTTTTCCAGCAGGGATGGTGCTTCTGAGCCAAGTGGAGAAGCATTTATTAGCATGCCTTTATCTGGGGGATGTTTGCAAATAGGACAAAGTGTTTTACAAACCACTCTTGTCTGAGCTACACATGACTGCAGAGCACTGAGCCCAGGCTCAGGGTGGCCAGAGACATGTGGCACCTCACCAAACAAATTAGGCACGTTCCCAGCCCGATCCCTGGGACCTGCGCTCCACACTGCATTGCCCTGGGTGGCTGCAGGCCAGACCACTGCCTCATGCTCGACCGTAATATTTAAGCAGAGGATAGCGTGTAAAAGAGGGTAGCGTGTAGCAAGGGGCAGTGCACCACCAGGGCAGGTGTTTGGATGGAGCTGGGTGCGTGGTGAGGCCAGGCTGGGAGCCCTGGGGAAGGGCAGCAGCTGCCAAGGAGTGGACGGAGTGAACCTGCAGGCTGCTGTGAGAGGAACGGGGAGGATTCGTTTGGCTGCTAGACCAAGGCTGGCAGACAGCCCGAAGGAAAAAAATAATAGACGCAAAGGCATATCCTCGCTCTCTATTGCTTTTTTCCCTCTCATCCAGATATGGGTTTGGACCTGTTTGGATGGACACAGAATGAGGAGAAAGCAGGTAGAGAAAGAAGTGGAGCTGAAAGGGACCTTGGAAAGTCATCCAGTCCATTCCCACACCCATAGCAGAGCAACGTTACTTCCCCTAAAGCTCTGACCTGCCTTTGGAAAGCATCCATGAGGGAGATGTAGCTCTTGCCTAGGATGATTTATCCCAGAGGTTCAAAAATCATTTTTACGCCTAATAATGAATTTTGTTCCACATCGTTCACGAAAAATGGTGCCCAGAACTAGACACCAAAAGGCCAAAAGATTACTCCATGTGTCTCACCAACAGTTCTCTGGTTTAAATGTGGTTTTGCTCAATTTTCCTTGTTTTCTCCAAAGGAACAGTATTGGTGAATCATGTTCACTTTTGTAATTCACTCTCCCAGGCCCTTTTTGGGCATAGCAATACCCAGCCCCGGTGACACACCTCACCCGCTGCATGTCGTGGCTGTGATTACTTTCGGTATCGGTCAACAGAGCTTAATCACAGAAAGCTTTCCTGGTATCACAAAGCCAAATATAGAACCTAAAACTGGAGCGCAAATACACTCACTGTGTTTGTCACTACCAGGATCACCTGGCGACAAGAAAGACTCATGGCAGATGGGGATTGCTTTCAATAAACTGAATAAATGTAGATTTGCCTTTCATTTGACCAACCTGTGAGGCCTGGAAAATGTGTATGCATGGAAAAGCTATATGCAGGCAAAGGGACAGGTCTTAGCTAAGTCACCCCTCCATTTATTTCAATGCCTGTGCCACTTTACAGCAGCCAGAAGAATTGGGTGTGTGGGTAGAATCATTGACAAACAGAAATTTCATCGCTGTAACCACAAGGACAGTTTTATCTATTGACAGCATTTTACTGTGAGAATAACGAAAGACTGAACTCCTTCAAACACCTGAGCCTACCGGCTTGATGTGAGAGTACCACTTATTTTCCTTGTTCAAAACTCACCAGCGCCTTTAACAGCTGTTTCTCGTGTTGAAGTGCAATCCACAACTCTCCCAGGTCACCTGAGAGAACCAACGCCATCCTGGGCTCTTGCTGTTGCTGTTTCTCCTCCCCTGCCCACCTCTCCCATCTGAGCCATTGGTCCCTGAGTTCCCAGCACTGAAATCGAACACATCCTGCCCTACCAAGGTTTCCCGTAAAAGCTTATTCCTAGGCTGTGGTTTTCCCACAGCCCTACCTGGGAGTGAGGACTGGTCCACCTTCCAGTGAGCAGTGTTAGAATGAGGTTTGGTGTGAAATGTAGGTGCTTTTAATCAGAAGGATTTGTTCATTTTAAAGGAACAGACTCAAACAATCAAAAGGAAAAAAAAAAAAAAGGATGAAGTGTGGCTTTTCTTCATTATTTTGTTACTTAATTTAACAGCTGAAACAGAAAAACTAAGTTTGCCCCAACCTGTTCCCTAGGTGTGTTAGATTTCTGCTATAAAACCAACAGGTTTTTGATTTCTAAAAAGTGGAATAATGTCAGTCTAAACCACTTCTGAACACCTGTCACCCCTGGTATGAAAAAAGCAGCAGGAGATGAAAATATCTCCATAAGGTCAAAGATCTCACAGCATCTCCTCTCAAGATAAAAAGAACTGCACCAGAGCTGAACTCTACAGAAGCATACTTGTAAACATAGTTTTGATGCTACAAATAAGATTAAAGCATAAAGATGTGCCTGGGAATATTCACGTGCTTGTTGCACACCACCAAAACTCAGTAACAGTTTGATTTTTTTCCCCACCCTCCACCGCCAATAGACCTGATGGTTATGCAGACCAGAGAATTGGGGTGACTAGAAGGTGACACTCAGACCAGGGCACCCCATTTTCATTTCCTCATGCTGATAAACTGGCCCTGGGGGAAAATAACCTGCCAACACTGCTCACTACAGTGGGATTTTCAGTAAAAGTCAGTCATGGTGGTGGTGAGTTTGGCATTTTGAGTGAAACGGCCTCAAAGTTACTGTGACAAAAATAATAATAAAAAAAAACATAGATAAAGAATGGAATGCATAAATATTGTAGTTTTACATTAGTATAATGCAATAAATCAATATTAATAAATTAATATAATGAATAAAGAAATAAATTATATACAACTTAGAAATAAAACATTTTGGGAGAAGACCAATTTAAAAACAAACATAACGGAAAAGGAAGATGAAGCAAAGAATTCAGGCCTGCAATTTTAATTGTTCAGGGCCTAAAAGTACAGCTGTTTCTGGTGCAGTCTCTTCTCAGTTGGTTATCTCCCACAGAATGGATATGCTGAGGCCAAAGCCTTCCTGGGGCCTTTTTCCAAGGGCCTGGGCCTGGCAATGATGCCACCGGCCTCTCCGGTCAGCCCAAATCCAGCCAGCTGTGTCCACTGTCCGTCCTCACTGCTGTCACAGCCCAGGTGGCAAATAATGCCCGTTTCAGAGCAGAGTTTGCTTTTCTGTCTGTGACTTTGGTGATTTAGACTGACTGCCCAGAGCCAGCAGCCCCTTCCCACCGGCAATGCCCGCTCTCCAGCTAACACATCTCCTCTCCTTCACAACCCTGTGGAACCTCCTTCTTCCAGCACAGAAGCGAAGGTTTCTCCCGAATGCAGGATTCGTTCCTGCCAAGGAGGACGCCTCGTCTGCCTAATTATTTTATTCATAAGCCAGCCGTAATTTCAAAGACATCTAGGTGACCTATCTAAAGCTAAGTGAATCCCTCACCCCGGAGGAGACCCAGTCTTCTTGATCCCTCCGGGGAGCCTGGGTTGGGTGGCGGAGGAGCTGCCGGAGGAGTGATGTTCTGCCGGACAATGAGAAACACATTGACAAAGCGTTCACATTATTGGCTGATAGGTCTGCATCAGTCACTCATTCACAAGCACAAGGTCTAAATTGCAGAACCAATTAACGGCACTAATAGCCCTTGCCTGAATTAATCTTTGAGACAAAAGAGGAGAGAAGTGGAAGAGCTATTAGCAAATCAAGCTGTACCATCCCTGCTTTATTGCAGGAATCTAAGTGTCTGTATTTGGCTATTATGAACTGACTGCAATTACAGCCCTCATTTAAAATGATTAAGTGGTTATAATTATTTTTCAATTAAAACTTAGATCTTCCATTTATACAACATTGCAGGCTTCAATTAAAGTCCTTTTTCCTCCTTTTTTTGGAGAAAAGAAAGTACTACTGTGCCAAAAGAATCTTGCATCTTTTCTACCCATTAAGAGCCAAATAAGATGCTAATAATGCTTTTGTTTGCATCCTTCCTTCCTGGCCTGGCTGAACTCCTGCATGGTGAGGGAGATTAACTGCCAGGCACACCACTTGCAGTACCTGCTAGAGGTCAATAAAAATGAGCTTGGAAAGCGGTACGGGCCTCGGCTGCTTCTCTGAAACAAGATATGGCCAAGTAAAACTCTTGTTAGCCATTTTCAGGGCTATGCACGCAGTAGTGTAATTGTTATTTACAAAGGGGCTGGGTTTGGGTTGCTGAGGAGGCTCGGTCAGTCTGGATTTTTGCAAAGAATGAACTCCCTGCGACACGCACGATTGGAGTGAGCGGGGCTGCAGAGGAGCTCAGGATGGGTTTCTTCAAGGTCTGGTTTTAAAAAAATAATCTGGGGAGAGAGAAGCCAAAAGCTTCGTGTTTGAATTTTGCAAAGTGAAAATTTTTCTACTTTTCACTTCAAAATGGCATTTCTCTTTCTAGCTTTACTTATAAGGACATGAAGGGATTTAAAAGAAGAAAGGAAAGTGAAAGGAAAGGATGTAAAAAAGAGGTTGAGATGAAATGTGTTGGTCCAGCCAAATGTATTTTCCTGTGATTTTTAGCCACAAGTCCCCCCAAAAGTGACTTTTGCATTTCTTTACCTATATAAGGTTGGAGCTCTCTGATGGCATTACTTGACCATGACTTCTGTGGCCAAGTTTGACTGAGGAGTGTTAGTCAGCAGGAGGGAAAGGTGGCTACCATCGCAAGAGCCATGCCACACCAAGAAGTCACTCCTTCCATCACTGGGTGGCCTCTAACAGGGCACACCACAGCAAGCTTCATCCCAGAAATGCTGGGCACACCAGGAAATTTTGTATAGAGTGCATTTTGCAATTAGGGAGTGCTGGGTGGAGGGGGGTGACTCAGAGGAGCAGGGTAAGAAAGGGTTCATAGTGAGGGAGGACACAGGTATGTTTCTTGTCTTCCCAATGGTCAGAGCAGCAGCCACTGCTTCACCCTCTCTGGGTCTCCAGGGAAAGAGCAGCAAGGAACAATTTCCCTCCACAGGCTCATTAGCCCCACCATCACCTTCTTGGGCATGGCCAAGTAAGATCAGCTTCTCAAGAAGAGTGAATTTCATGCCACCTTTCAATCCTGATCCTCATGAGCAGCAAAACAATGCTCCTGCCTGCCCTCAGGAGGAGGAGATGGAGGAGGAGGAGGAGGAAGAAGAGGAAGAGGAGGAGGAAAGATATGGCAGGGAGAGCTTTTGTCCACCAAATAGAGTCCAAAAGAACTCATAAATTGCTGGTTGTTTCCCTGTTTTGTGATAAGGAAAAACCCCAAAGGAGCAGCAACACAGGAGGTAGATGAAAGGCAAGCATAGGATCCACTGTTCCCATCTGACCTCAACATATATTGACAGCCTTCCCTCTTTCTGCCGTTGATTTTTCAGTGTTAATACTAACCCTCACTGAAATGGCCCCAGGCAAACTCATTTTCAAAGGAAGCAGAAAGACCAGACCAGCACACAGGAGCTGGGACCTTCGAGTGGGTCTGGAGGACAACTGAACAACATCAGACCCTGACACAGGAGCTGTGGTACCTGAATTTGGCACCTGGACACCTTTATGAACCTACCTGGCAGGACTGTTGCTAATGCTTCTTCCCTAGGTGTTTGGAAATAGGTTTAAATCAAGTCCCAGGAGGGAGATGACCCAGAGAGCTCCACTTTGGACCCCAGGCAGAGACTTCTGCAGGCGAGGAAGGACAAGCAATAGGCTGCAGATACAGGACCTTGTCTCCGACACGAATACAAACTAAGCACAGGTGCAATTAACAGTGCAATTAAATGCGATCCTGAAGAGTGATATTCTCCTGAGCTCAGAGCTTTGCAAGAAGAATATGAGCACTGCCTGAAATAATGGATCCAGTTACCCTTGACATGGTGGCTTTGAGTGACAAGAGCAACCTGTCACTGCGAAGCAAACCGTGCAGGTATTCTCGATGAAGCAGGTGGGAGTGCTCCCCAGGGACAAGCTCCTACAAGCACACCGCGCCTTTTCATAATGCACTTGGCCATAAATCGATGCTCTTGCTGACAGCCAGCCTAGGTTTCCTTTCTTTCCCAGGTTTGGATCGATAGGCCTTCTTTTCCCACCTTAAATAATTTCTTGATCACTTTGTGCTATTTCCACTCACAAATTTGTATACAAATATCATGTGTGCCACTTTTGTTATCTTTCTTGTAGGTGGCATGGGAGTTATCCCTTCAACTGGCGACATGAATCATGCTCTCTAATCTTGTATCCTATTTGCTGCACACCTTCAGCCCCCTCCAGTGTATTTATTTTTATAACTTGATACAAAACCTTCCCCTTGTGCTGACACAACACTGAAGTTGCATATTTAGGTACTTAAAAGCCAGGAAATGTAGAAACTGAGATTAAAAGTAAAATAAAACTATGATATCTCATACGCATGTTGCAGCACCCACTCAGACCCTACAGTCTTCAATTAAGGAGCACTCCTTTAAGAGGTCAGTGTGTTTGATGTGCATAAGGACTTCAGAGGTGATGACACGTGCTGCTGCTCAAACAATTCAAGGCAATACACTGTACTGAAGCCTGCTTCCTTCATTTATTTCTATGCTGAAAATAATCCATGAAAAAGTTTTCTGCCTGTGCAAGGTGGACAGGAAGAATTGAGGCTTCTCCTTTGGAGAAATTGTCCTGACCAACTAGGGCAAATGTAAAGACTGTTTTCAACCACAGGGCAATCCATTTTTCAGCTTCTACGTATTTAAGAAGTCAGTAACGATTTCTCAACTTCTGGCTCTGGAAGTCGATGCTGCACGGCTGTTTAACTGAGGGAGCACCAGATTGCAGAGAGGCTGCAGGGAGACCGGAGCAGGCGTACTCCGGTGGCCATACCCAAGGCATGAGCAGAGCCAACATCGCACTCTGTTGCTCTTGTTCAGTGGTTTCATGATGCAAAGTGGCTTTCTCCATTGCTCACAGAAGGCACGTCTCAGTGTTTCTTTCCATCTTGTGGTATCGGTTCTCATCGGTATGTTCTGGTGCTCTGCTTCTTTGCATGCGTGCCAACAGCGTGGAGTTTTTCAGCCTCTTGATCACTTCCACCACCAGAAAAGCTCCACTTCACCCCCACCTGCCATCTGTCTATCTCAGGCTCAGATCCCAACATTAAGCCTTCTTGGCAAACTCCCTCCATCCCCAAATCACCCTTTGCAGCATGGATGCCCATCAAAGCAGCAAGCCTGGAGGGGTGGAGAGGTTACCTGGGAGGTGACCCAAGGTGACTGGAGGGGAACCAGCATGAGCACCACCACACCCCAGCTCCTCTCACTCATCCGCAAGCGTGTTCCCTGTTAGCCAAGAGCAACACCTTCGTGCGTGAACCCCCGCAGCTCCATCCCACCTGCCAGGCAGCCGCAGGCACAGTGAAGGGGTCCCCAGGCACAAGCGGGTGAATTACTGAAATACCTTCAGTGCATGTGCCAGCCCCATCGTTCCTATGCACGGGAGCATGATATTAAACCTGCTCCACCAGCAGCAATTCATTTTGGGGGGAGGGAGAAGGGTGATTTTTAACATCTAAAGCCCAAACAGATGGCAAATTCCTGCATCAGGTTTTGTGGCCAGAATCTAAAGGCTCAGATGCATCTGTCACAAACACCATTTCAAGTCTTTCTTCTCCAAGCCTTTGTTTTCTTCTTATTGCTTTGACACCAACAGACTCCCTCCGGAAATACAGGAATTGTGCTTGCAAATAATACAGCCCCAGCTTTCTCAAGACCTAAAGCCTGGCATTGAAGAGAACAATTGTGTCTGTCTCTGGTTTCTTTGGAAAGACAAAATTTACTTTGGCAGTGCTCCTCTGCGTTGGTGGGCAGAAAGTGTCTAAGATGCTCTTTTAAATTATCCTCTTTTAATTTTTTTCCTTATGTTTATTTCTTATTTCCAAGAAAGGTTATGCGGGCCAGACTAGAGGACCTCTCTCAAGGTGCCTTTCAGCCCTGTATTATATTGCTGTGGGTAAAGAAAAAAAAAAAAAAAAAGAATCAAGGAGAGGATTTCATGACTCTCTGATTTTAGGATGAATTAAAGAGGGAAAATGCAGCCTGCGAGGAATGAGGACAGATGTCCCTGCACAGCTCCAGCAAAGTCCACTCAGCAAGTGTCACTGGGGACAAGAAGCAAGGAATAAACTCTCACACCATCCTCTGCATAGCCATTAAGACTCACAATTTATTTTCCACCTCTACACAGTCCAGGAGCTCAGGAGCTGTGGTTGTGCCACTGGTGAGTCCCAGCACTGCACGGGAGCTCCTTACTAGGAAGGACAGCAGTTTCCATCCTATTACAGGATGTGCCTGTAGATCCTTCATGTGTATATTAGCATTTTAAACTCATCATCAATTATTTTTATCTTTTCTTTTTTTTTTTAATTCAAAAGCATTCAGATCTATCCATTGGCTTTACGTGTAGTTGGATGATAAAGTCACAAAGAAAAATGCAGCTTCACTCAAGAAAAATACACTTTTTCTCTGCCTGCTTTTGTCTTCTTCATATCCTTTGCTGCTGCTTCTTGCTCTTTCAAGGACAGCAGCCATTCTCTCTCTCTCTCTCTCTCTCTCTCTCTCTTTTTAAGTCTCAATTTTCTATTTAAAAACTTTTTTTAACTCTGATTTTTAGTAAAATTTGCTGGAAAAGCAACAGAAATGGACCTGGCATATAAGTCTGGGATGCAGATTACAGATGCTCCTATGCAATTATCATTAAGGGAAGGCCGTATGACCCCCCCATTTCAGAGTCATAGGCCGTCTGATGCATACGTGATGCTAAAATGCAGGAGAGGCTTTAAGAGCAGACAGCAAAGTGATGTATTGGTTGCCTTCCGTGAGAGCACCAAAGGTGCCTGCTTAAGTTAGGGTCAGCATCCTGTCTTTGACTCTGTCATCTTTGTCTTTGAGTCAGAAATCACTCTTGAGCACTTTGAGGGGTGGTGAAGCAGCCCTTGAGAAGGCCAGGAGGGTCCTGGGGGGTCTGTTTCACCCCAGTGCAGTGACTCAGCCCTCGAGAAAGCGAGGAAACCTCCAACTGTTCATGAGGCGAGAGGGGATTTAGGCCATCTAGAGAAGAGAGCAGAACACCTCTCCCAAAAGCAGCAATGACAGGAGAACAGAAAGATGGCAGTGAGTCAAAGCTCTGCTAATCCTGGGTTGATTTTTTCAAAAAAAAAAAAAAAAGAAAGAAAAAAAAGAAAGAAAGAAAAGGGTGCCAAATTGTTGTGTTTGTGTTGGCCAAACCTCCCCTCTGGAGTGGGAATTCTGTGCAGAGCACCAGCCTGCTGTCTTCCAATTAACCTTTCTCCCATCTCCTCCTCCTCATCTGGCAAACCAAGGTAAAACTCCAGATTTAGCCCTGGCTTTCCCCCTTTGTAAGTGTAGCTTTTTTTTTTTTTTTCCTCTTCTCCTTTTCACCTGTATTACTTCTTCAAGCTGCCTTCTGATAGTGCAGGTAGTGAAACTGTAAAAATGACATCCAAAACACTGACAAAATTTCAGTTTAAAGTGTGTGGATAATTTCAAAGAAAAAAAAAGCTTATAAATGTTGTCACTGGCCATATGAGGAATATTTCCAGGGCTCCATATCTGTAAAACAACTAACAAACATTTGACTAATTAACTTCTGCATGAGGTGCAGAATGTGGGAGGAGATCCTGCAGACCCTGAACATTTCTGTCCTTACATCACCCTGACAATGCAAACGGTACCTGGCTGCAATTGGCTTTAAATGTGTCAATATCGATGAATAAAACAAATCTCTGGGCTGTGACCTGAATACACGAAGATTTATAATTTGACGCATTGGTTCTGTTAGGAGTTGGGTTTTCATAACTCTGCCGCTGCCGGAGAGATGGGCACACACTTACACAGCTTGAAGAAAATGGACTTTTTGTGGTGGAGAAGAGCACACAGACCAACCCTGCAGATCTAATCCTAGGGCAAAACTTTCACAACAAAATATTTCTGCAAAAACCTTAGGCTCAGCGGGGAGAAGCATGGGGCGTTCGTAGGCACATGGCAGGGAGATGCCAGCAGCAGCGTGGAGAGGAGCAGCCCCAGCCCATGCTGCCTTGGTGCAGGCAGCTACCATGGGGACATGTGGGACCTCCGCCTCCACCTTGCCCAGACCAGCTCCTGCTTTGACATAAAAGAGAGATTTCACCAGGCTCAGCCAAAGCAACGTGGACCACGACCACAGGATGGCAGCAGAAACTCGTCGATGGCCTCCAGCTCCAGTCCTGGCCTGAATCCTCGCCCTGCGGTGATGGGCTTTCTCTGTGAGAGGCAGTAAATGGAATCGTTTATTGTCTGGAGGAATTTTCTGCACTTTTCCATCCGGAGACCTACTTTGGGGTTTCAAGGAGATGGTATGAAGACAGAGGGCAGCGGCGCACACACACGTGTCCTCTGGCACGCAGGTTTCCGCGGCAGGACATGGGCACCTCCTGAGGGTTAACTGATGGGAGAACTCCACATAAATTTATATATAGATATATAGAAGGGCTGGTCGTTCACCCTGCCCACCTCTCCTCCTCCAGGGCACCACTGGCTGCCAGCACAGGTTAGCCAACCTTTACATACTCAGGCTTTTCAGTCTTTCCAGCCCATTTCAGATGCGTTGTTGCTCTTCTTCATTTTCCCTCCTCTTTATTGACGTGTCAGGCTGTGCTACTGCCTCTGCCCTCATCCTTCTACTTACAGTAATGTGGCTACATTTTTCTCCTTTAACAGGCAGATACCAGATGGTTATGCAGGAAACCAAGGTGAGCAGATAGTTCGGTAGCCCTAGGATCTTATTTTATTTTTTTAATTCCATGGGTTTGGTGAGCCTGAATTGACTGTCAGTGTTCAGCCAAAAAACTAAAACTTAAATTTGGCACACAGTTCCTACTGTTTACTCACAAAATTCTGGCAATTCAGATTTGCCTCCAGAGCTGACAATGCTCCCAGCCTGACCTTGCTAGTGCTATTTTAATCCCTGCAGGTGCAGAGGCTGGAAAGGAGATGACATTCGATATTAAAGTTATCGAGGAATTTTTTCCCCCACTGTGGAAAAGTGCTGCTTCCTCCCCTCTTGGATGAATTGCCCCCCTTTAAACTGCTTTTCCCATCTCCTTTTCCCATTCAAGTCCAAACCCTGCTCTCCACTCAGGTGAGCAGCGTGACCCAGATGTCTTCCACTTCTTAGCAAGGAAGAGCTAGAAATTTGTAATAATACTCCTTGCTCCTGGAAAGACAAACAAACGGACAAACAGGAGATGCGCCAAAGAGCCAAAAATGAAGATGCACAGTGATGACCAAGGGATGTTTCAGTGGTGGTCTTTCGTTAGACAAATCTGGAGGAGCTTTCTCATCCACAGCCAGCACTGGGTTAATAGGGTGCCTGGGAGCAGCTGGGAGGACCATGGTTAGGATGGGGTGGCATGAAAAGTCCCCAAAACAGGTCTGCAGGAGCAGGGATGGAGGAAGGTGCTTTCTTTGCGGTGCTTAGTGAGGACAGGTCTGGGCAGCGAGTTGGGGAAAATGATAACCCAGCAGCTAGCGAAAGTCCCTGCCAAAAGCCACGACTCATGCCTGGACTCAAATAGTGCCTTTCATTTTAATAGTTTGCTGCAGGTTTTGTAAAGAGACCAAGGAAACTTGAGAGTAAGGCTCTGGGACCTTCTTACGGCATCAGTGCTCCGGGGATGATGGTAGCTCAAATGGCTGCCTGCAGAGTTTAGCTACAAAGGATGCCCATGGGACTTTTCAACACTGTTTGATTGTGGCTTTATCGCTCACTGGCCTCCAGAACTTGCTGCAGGCTTTAGGGGCAGCTTGCTAACGTGTCTGCCGATGCTGATTTACATCGCTTCCTCTGCACCATGTGTCTTAGTCCTTTTAGCACAAGTGATCTGCTTACCCCCTGCCTTCCCCCACTTCACCTGTAAGGAACACACCCCCCCCC
>VXAA01001014.1:240540-292198 GCA_013399115.1 Anseranas semipalmata | reverse complement strand
CCCCCCCAACCCCCACCCCGAGAAAGCCTCCAGCACAAAATCAGGCTGCTTCCTACCCATAAGGATGTACATGTGTGGGGGTATCACAGCCTTGGGCATGCTGGGGACTGAGATAGAGTGGGATGGGGTATTTCCACGCACATGACAGCCTATCTGTGTGTACTGCCCCAGAGACAGGCCTTTCCTCATCAGGCTCAGAGCAGAGCAAAGTCACGTGAGGAGAGCATCATCGGAGAGCACAGCAGGTGTGGGAAAGCCATGTTCCCTAGGCCCCAGGGTATTTTATTTACTGCAGGATATAGGGGCAAGAGTGGGCAGTTGGTCAGGTAGGGTGGCCAGATAAAAGTCCATTCCCCCAGCTGACCACCCTGAATTACCTTATCCAATGGTGTTCAATAGCCATGGAACTGGGATGCGGTAGCACTCTCCTTCACCCTTAGAGAGCAGAAAATCCTCAATATTTGACACCTGGGGGAAAGAATAAGACCACTGTAACCACCCCCTCCATCATTCCAAGATCCCACTGGTGAGTCCATGACACCCCCTTGCCAATGGCTTGAAAGGTGGATGGTGGCTCCAAATCTGCCCAGACTCACTACCATTGTCAATCAATATTTATCATCAGTCAGAGCTGTTCCTACACCACTGTGAGCTGGGTTTTTTTTTTTCAACTCACCATCACAGAAGTTCATCCCCACCCAAATCTAGTTTAAGTCTTGTTTCTATCGAACAGGAGTCCATATCTCTCTTTAACCAGCATTATCATCAGCAGAAAGGCCTGAGACTGAAAGGATGCAGAGTTTCAACTAACCACACCACTGAAAAAAGTGGTCCTGTTGTGATCCCTTTGATTTGGCCCTAAGAAATCCCATCAAAAGATGTGCTAAATTGCTGGCTCATAGGAAAATAGAAGTCATTTTATTCAGGCTTTAGGGAAGATATATTTTCCCCTTCGATATAGTATCTAGTGAATCCGCAAGTTAATTGTGATGTTTTGTAGATATCTTACCAATATTTTTGCCAGTGGTGGGTACTTTGAGCTTCTTTCACTTGAAGGATACAAAACCAAGCAACATTATATCATTACACAGTTTCCAAGGTAACTAGAGAGAAAGATAACACTGGCTGGGGTTGCACACTTTGTGATCTCACTTCATTAGCTCATTTCTTTACATCAGCTTGCTTTTCTGGATCCATTTCTTCCTTTGCCTTGAAACCCCATGAGAACTACGAATCCACTAAGTCTCTTATGAGAAAGGTGGTGTTGCCCAGTGACTACTTTGTGAGAGACAGAAAAAAAAAATTGTGAACTATTCACCACTATAGTTTCATTCTGGAAGATATTAATTTGCCTCAAAAGTGGAATGAGGGGGGAGTTTGTCATGGAGAAGGAACAGAGAATGCGGTTGCCCCTCTACCTTGGTGGCCCAAAATGCTTGTTCTTGCTCTCAGAAGACCTCCATGTCCAGGAGCCGAGCCATGGCATCCATCTGCTTCCCACGCCTAGGTTTAATTCATCCTGGGGTGACACAAGAGCAGTGGTGAAAGGGCCCAGGTGTGATTTGCAAGGTGTCAACTGGGATTAACACCTCACAGAACCCATAGCGAGCAGCCCCTACCACCATTCACAGCGACCTGTCGCAGTGCTACATGGGGTGGGTGCTAATACTGGCACCAGGGGAAGATCAGATTGGGAATAGACCTGACATCCAGAAGAACACTGCATAAAAGTGCAGTGAATGCAACTGCCTCTTAAGAGCAATAATTAATAAGCAGCCAGGAAATTGCAATGTGTTGTAAATAAAATACATTCGGGTGCATACAGCTGGAGGCTCAAGTGCCTCTAATGATTTTGGAAACAAGGTTCTCCACTGGATTTTCTAATGCATTTGCAAGGGAAAGTGTTAAGATGAGAGTTAAGACCCTTTCTTCTGCTCTTTGCTCTCTCCCTTGTAGCCTTTAGTTTATAACTTTAGAGCCCAGTATATAGTGTAGTAGCTAATGGTAATTTACATTTAAATAGATGTTACCCAATACTGTCTAAACACAGGACTTAACGACCAGTGTGTGACACCTGCACCTGATCATGCATACTCCAATCAGTGCTGAGAGCAGAAAGAAGAACAGCCCATAGAGTATGAGCAGGTCCTGATGAAAACCATACAGTTACTGTAGGGGAACTCATTGGTGGGGGGATGCACTGGAAAGAAGCCCGGAGGAGGATGCTCACCTGGGGTCTCCCAGCTGGCATCTGAGCTCCCACCCAAGTGCCCACTGATGGAAGAATGACTCCAGCTTTTGTGCATATGCTGGAGCCCAAGGACTGGGGTCCTGGGGCTTCATTGCCTCCTTGTCAGCAACCTCAGTTCCACCTCAGCTGTCTCTGCAGCATGGATGCAAAGAATTTTGCTGGGCTCTGGTGACAGTAATAAACTAGGTGGTGTTTTCAGAGACATTGCTTACAGAGGTGCACTTGCACTGGGTTGCACCAAATCAAAGCTTCCCTTGCCTGGCTCTGTGTCCCCATCAGGCATGCACTTAAGTGCAAAATTTGATGCAGAAAATAGCCAGCCACAGAAAAATCAAGCCCAAATTATTTCTCCCCCCCGTCGTCCTTTTTACCATCTTTTTTTTCCAATCCCAAAGACAAGACACACTGATAAATCTGGGCAACCTGAGCCACAGAGGATGCAGATCTTGGTTACCTATTAGAGAAACCCTTGCGCACACCCCTCCTTTACACCAAGCAGCTTCCACCTCTGGCACTCACCATCTGTGGTGCAGATGGGTGAAGCAGCACCCCGGGGACATTAACCCCCTGCCAGCTTGTTGACCCTTCAGTGCCTGACCCATTTCAAGCTCACATGGCAGGCTCAAGCCCTGCATGGCCTCCTCAGCTCCACACTGGTGCGTCCAGTGCCCAGGAAGGGTGTGCAAGCCAACAAGCACCGTGCCACAAGCACAGGAATGAATCCCACAGAAAGAAGGGTCCGATAGCCCAAGAGGGATAATATTTCCAAAATAAGAGTGTGGGTTTGTCTAATGGCGGTGCTAGCAAAGTGCACACAGATCTCTTCTGCAGCTTCAGTATGGGTTCAGTTGCCTGGACACTGATGGTTCCTTTTTGGCAAGGCTGGACCAGGTTACCAGCTCCATGCTTGTCCTACACCTAGTTACAATGCTATACCTAAAATACAGGCCTGGTGGACAAGTTATTTAACATAAGGACCATCTTTTTATATTCCCTCTAGGAGAGACCTGAGGCACGCTGGATGTGCTGTGGGGAAGGGCTATGGAAAACCTGGGAATGGGATAGTTCTGCTACAACGTGTGCTTGCTATTACAAAATAAAAAGGTAACTGCTGAGCCTCAAACATCATATTTTAGAGCACATCAGCCTATCTCACTGCTTACTGGGAAGAAGAGATGTCCTGGCTTGGTTTCTAACTTTTTTTTTAATTACTACTTAAAATACTGCTTGTCTCCCAAGCTGTGCATTCCTGCTTCTCTTTCCATCTTTTCCCTTTGAGAATGAAAGCAAGGACAGGTCACTTGCCTTTTTATATGAGCATCTCTCTGAACATCTCCAAGAGAAGGAGAGAGAGAAAAGGAAACCAAAAACACAAAACAAAATGAGAGAACGTTTTTTAATTGGAAGTGTTTTGTTTTCACCAGGATTTTAACTTTAGAGAGAGCCTCACAAATACTCTCTCAGGGTCCACTGCTGAACGGCTTTATTCTGCCTCAGGCAGGCTTTCATGGTGCAGCACAATAGCTTTTGTTTCAGAAATATAGGGCAATGAGGACCTTGAATGCCAGAGGTCTGTATTATATCCATAACTGTAGATTTGGATGGTGGAACAGAGGCTGGGGGAAGGTGAGAATAAAAAATTTCTCCATTGTATAGATGGAGTCCTTCCAGCAAACACCGGCACAATAGGAAGCACATTCTTAAGAGCTGAAGCAGACTCTGGATAAAGACTCACTCATTTTGTACATAATGGTCTCTGTGCTTTAACCTTGTACAGCTGCTATGACACCTGCTTTTCAAAGCCATTGTTGAAGAACAAGCAGAGCTTTGTCTGATGTATACATTCTGCGCCACACATGTTAACATTTCTCTTTTTGTATTTACTTTTGTTTCCCCCACCTTCTCTCTCTCTCTTTTTTTCTTTTTCAAACATAACAGTTATGAATGAATGGCTGAAAACTAATTTCAGCCTTGATTCCCACAACATCATGTCCAGTAAGAAAGTCTCAACGTATTGTAATACAGAATAAAGGGCAGATATTAGACTGGGTAGTACTCTTTTCCTTTTCTATCAAATTGACGGCCTTTGTGCCTCTGTTTCCTCTTCTTTCCCACTTCCCTCCCTTTCCATCTCTCTGACTCCTGTTTGAAAGGATGGGCAGGACACAGTGGCTCCCCTGCCCTCCAGTGGAAATAGCTGGAGGGCGCTTCGGGGATGGATGTCTGGGATGGACGGTGGGAATCCAGGCCACCGGATGCAAATAGTGCTCATGATGAGAGGGGAAAGGTTTGGGGCACCATGTTCCTCAAGTGGCCTTTTCTAAGGCAGGCATACAGGCAGGGCCAAGAGCAAAGAAAGCCTGCAGCACAAGGGATCTCTAGATCTTTGCAAGACCAGTTCTTTTGATTCACAAGACCTGCTCCTGCTGAAAGGGACCCGGGAGCAACAGGTCGTTCAGTATGAAGCACTCTGCAGAAGAGACACTGACGTATTCAGGAAGGATTTAATCTGACAAACAAGGAGAATAATATTTTGGTTTTATTAGAAATTCTGTTATCTTCCTCTCACTTAGCGATCTGCTGTGGAAATAGGGCAAAGACACTGTGTCCTTCTGAATTACATTAACACTCCCCATTTCTAAGTTTCCTTAGGTGAGTAGGTGCTAGCTACAGGGGGCAATGGGAATAAGAGAAACCGCTACTGATCCATCAAGGAGTAAATGAATGATGACTCTGGTCAACAGAGCAGCCACAGCCCAGGACCCTAGATTTGATAGTGAATCATTTAATGACAAGGTTATTGATCACGTCCACTCCACGGAAATATCCGTGAAGTAGTAAGCAATCTTCTGATGCCTTATCCCACGGGGTGCTGGCCTCTGTGTCACACAACAGATCATCTCTATGGGAAGGAGGTTCTGCTTAATTTTCTCGAATGAGCAGAATCAGGGACTGATGGTAGCCACCGATCTGGGTCTGCTGTTTCTCTGACCAACACAGGCTCCAGCTTTGCCAAAGGGTTAAAGCTGTGGCGATGCTTTTAACTATATCCTTTTGTGAACAAACACACAGGAGCATCACAGAGGATGGCCAGAGGTGAAGGTGAGTGATCCGCTCACACAGGGTTGGTTGGTCCTCGCATGTTGCATTGCTCCTGAGCGGTTGAGTTACCACATCCAAGGTGCAACAAAACCCTTAATAACCGCCATCCTTTAAATTGTCAGGCCTTTATGCTTCCATTTGTTTTTGTGACTTGGGAGTTTTCCTTTGGTTTGTGGCTTCAAACCCAGCTCTACTTACAGGCAGATTTTGAGGGCTACGAGGAAATGTCTGCTCCTCAGCTGACATCCCCTCCCAGAGCGCGAGTACAGCTCTTGCAGAAAGGGGGGATCCCCAGTGCCCAGACACAGCTCCTGCTGGCGCTGGCATTGCTGTGCCATGGGAAGAGACATCAACGGCAGTGAGAAGTGAGGGGTAGGAGCAGTTCCCAGGTCCAAGGCACATATTTACTTTGAAAAAAAAAAAAAGAAAGGCCAAAATATGAAATTAAAGGCAGGGGACTGGTTTCTGAAATCCCTATTTGGTTTTCAGTTTTTCATGAGAATAACTCAAACACTTGTTTCATGCTTGCTTTCCTTTCTAATTATTGATGGGAGGTGCCTACAACATTCACTTGATCTTCAGCACGTTCATACTTGCCAGGGAAGGGAAAACTCCACGGATATATTCAGAAGACATCCACTGTTTTCAAAATGTGAGCAGCTGGCAGGGCAACAGGCAGAAAAAAAGGGGCAGGCTGGAGAAGGGCTGAACGCTGGGCTTCCACCGGGCACAAACCTTCGATGCTGGGGAATGGCAGTGGCACAAAGCCTGCCTTAGGACTGTGTTCATCAGAGCTGCTGCCAAGACGGGAAACTTAACCAGGACTCTCATGAGATCAATGTTACTTCTGAAACATCGCATCCATTCCCAACCTAAATCGAGGTGTTATTTCTTTAAGCCTGCTTCTCATTTGACCGGTTTGGTGTGAAGCTCGGACGTGCACCTTTCAAGTCCAGACACCAGGAGCTGAATGAGAAATTGTTGCATGAGAACGATGAGAAATTATAACGCAACAGTGAAAAACAAGTCTCCAAGTTTTGGTGCCTGCCTCCTGAATCAAGCAGCTGAACTCTTAGCTAGGGATGTGTCAGACTGACGTGCTTTGTGTGCCCCCACAGCAGAAAACAAGAGCTGAGAGAGGAAGGATGCCAGCAGCCCAAAGCCAGCCCTGCTGACTGCCCTTGCCCACATGCGTCACCAGGGAGCAGGGAATGGGATGCACCAGGTGGAAAAGCCCCAGCTGCTGCAGAAAGGCTCACAGGCAGAATCCTGCCCAGTGCAGTGCCCGTCCCTCCCAGCATGTACAATCATTTGATTGAGTTTATTATGTTCCTGCTAAGGTGCCCATCTACCTTCCTGGCCATGTCCTAGTCTTTAAAATCTTCCCCAGCTATGCTGGTAGGGAGGTGTGAATCCCAGCAGGCTGAATTTCATAATATTTGTAGAAGTAGGAATGTTTCTTCGATTAAATAATAATAAATAATAATAATAATATAGCAAAGGAAAAGCCAGTGTGGGTGCAACTTGTACATTGAATACTCGGCTCTCTTTCATGTCAGACCCCCAAGATCAGTTCACGCCTCCATATCTATGCTGTTAATAGAGCATGAGACAATTCAGGCACCGAGCCATCCGGAGCATAATCCTGCCATTTGAAAGCACATAAAGGCACTTCATAGCAGCAAGTGTCAATAGTCACTCCCCTATTGATATAACATCCCGTCCCTCCTCCATAAACTCCATCTAGCAGAGAAAATAAACAAGGGTTATATGAAATCTACCCCCAGCATAGCTGTAAAAGATGCATTAGATATATATATAAAAAAAAATCCAACAACAAAAAGGTGATATTTCATCCACTAATTCACGCTCAGGACCTCGCTCCTTGTTTAGGAAGTGTGTGCACAGAGCATTGCTGATGAGGGCAGAGGGGGGATACAGCTGGTATCCTGTACTACATAAAGTGCAGGGAGACCAGCTGGATGATGGACAGATAAAAGGAGCATTGCAAAGGGGAAGAGGCAGATGCTCAAGGAGCCCTCAAGCCACAGTCTCATTGTAGACCATTGGACATCCTGCGTCTGATGCAATTTTTGCATCCCTGGGTAGTTGGAGGTCAGAGCAGCAGAGCAGCAAGGGAGCATGGATCAGGGATGTGCTGCTAGAGGACTGTGGAAGGGAACCAGAACCCACCTTGGGGCTGACCCATAGTTTGCTCCAGGGCTGCCTGCAGCCAAGTCTGGGACCTGGGTGGCTCTCAGCTGCTGAATCTGCCTCTCACACCCTGCTCTGCTCCATGGGGAAAGGCAGCGCTGGCGCAGCAGCAGCGGTGACAGGCAGAGGGTAGAACTGAAATCCCCTGAGAAGCAATCGAGGAAGAATTTAGGCACCTATATCACCAAACATAGACCACAAAAGCTCTCTTCTGGCAGCAGGGTGTCTGCTAGCATCCAAATCCCTGCTACAGCACTTGTGCAGAAGCACTGCCCTTGTGCAAGGGCTGGCCAGCTGGGACATTCTCCAAAGGGTAGGGTCCGTAAGAAACATCTCAGCCACACTTTGTCCACACAGACCGTGTTGAGCTCAGCCCAGTTCACAGCAACCACATCCATCTTCACTCAGCCCTGGTGGTACCCACGCTTCACATCATGCTGCAAGGAGTGGAGAGCCTGGCTGTCCACGCACAGGTTTAAGGGGACTTAAATTCCTAGGAGTGTCTCAGGAGATGGTCTAACCTGTCGGGTGGAGGAGAGATGGACATCCGCCATTGGTCCCATCAAAGTGGTGTTAAAAGGAATGCAGTGTCCCGGCAGCCCAGCTAACCGTGTCTGGGATGTGAATTCCAGCCTCAGAGCCGGTCCTTATTCCGGGCTACAAGAAAACAAGACAGGTCAAATCCATCCATATCGAGATCAGGCTCACATCAGGCATGGGGTCATGGAGCGTCACCAGACCTGTTCCCTGGTTCTGGCGCCATGATTTGAAAGAAGAGTCCAGACTCCTAAAACTTATCAGCTTTTCCCAGAGTCCTCGTGGGATTTAAAACTCCCTCCCACCCCTCATCCCAGGCTCCTGCAAGGTTTTCAGAAGGGCCTTTCCCTTTCTTTCTGGGAGCCATTGAGTTCAGGACCTGCTGGTACCAGTAACTCCCAGAGATTGACACAGGCGACAGAGCATCCTTAAGGGAATAGCACAAAATAAGTGTGAATTATGGTAAAACTGGCAAAAGGCACCTTTGCTATCCTGATGGGGCACAAGGACGTACTTCACTTGCATGGATGCAACCAAAAGATGTAAGAAAAGACCTTCAGAGGCCAGAGCTGGGGTGAAGCAGAGGTGACTTGGCTGTCCAGTTTTCATATCGGTCAAATGAGAGATGATTTGCAAAAAGAGCAGACCCTGATTAGTTAATGAACATCTCACAATTTACAGCAGCAAAATGCTGGGTGCCATCAAATGCAACCCAAAGTTAAAGCTATGACTGCTTTAATAATCAATGACTGCAGAGTATTTAAAAAAACAGCTAAGCTTTCAGGGGCTTAAGACTTATTGCTTGCATTTTCTCAGCTTTCTTAAAGAAAAAAGGGGTGTTGTAGAAAATGGTCAAATTTATCATTTATAGCAAAATATTAATGTAGCAGCAGGAGACTTGATGTGGCCATCTATCTACAAGCATTCAGACTTCAAAGGAAGCATAAACACGAAATTAATGGTTTGTCTAGTGTAAAGGAAAAATAAATGCAAATGTAGCCTCATTAATACCAAGTGGGTGACTTCTTGGTTTATGGGGTTTGGATTGATTTTGTCAAAGGCCAATAGATTTATTAAAAATGTCTTTTAAATTTAGCATCCGTATACCCATTAGTTGAAAGAAATAAAATTCTCTGCAATTGCCACCACCTATCCTCCTCCTCTCCCCCCTCCCTGGATGTTGTTTTACCTAAATAAAGTTCTTGCATTAGGACTCACTTTCATACTGAAATATGTCTCTTGTAGGAGCCGCTATAAACGTCAGCATTTTCCACAGCTTTAGTTTATGGGCAGAGTGAATTTTAATGGCATCGTAATCTCACCGCAATCAATTGTGGTACATGGTGGGGGGGTTAAAAAAACCTTAGGGAGTGTCCATTAACCAGAGCTCTGCATCACTCCCAGTGCTCAGGAGCTTTCAAAGGGTGCTTGGAGGATGTTTTCTTTTTTTTTTTTTAATATCTATCCACAAAATGTTTTTTTCTCAGCTGTTTCACCTCATTTTTTATGGCTCAGAGTGAGCCGGGAGGTTCCTGACTCCTTTTCTCAGGATGGGCTCCCAGGGTGGGACATCTAAAGTCCCTCCGTGCCCCCCAGCCCAGGACATGATGCTGTCCTCTGCCAGATGTCACACAGACATTGGTGGCAGCTGGTGGCAGCAAAATCACGGTCCACGGGCTGGTTTGCTGTGTCTTGTCGCTTTACCTAATTTAATATCCGGGGATCTGATGATAAATCTAAGCGTTGATGTGGCATGGTGGCTGGGCTGGTTTAACCCCTTCAGTGCCTGCCTGCAAGTTGTCCCAGCACACAGCATCTCCTGCAATGACAGGTCTGCAAAATGTGCTCATGCGTCTCAGTTCTTCAGCCACACAGCCACCAAAGCCACAAACAGACATTGCTACCCTCTGATTCAATCCAGCAATTCTGCCTGCACACCACAGGGGATCTAAGCCTCGTTGAAAAGACGACGTGAGAGAGCTCATCATTTTGCTTACAAGGCAAGGGAAGAGCCTGAGCCTTTCCTTCTCCTATCTCTTCTGACCTGCTGAAGCTGACAGTACTCTGCACAAGGTTTCCACCACTAAAGGCAAAGAAGTAACTCTAGTCATGGAGCAAAGCTGCAGGATCAAGTCCCCTCTGAGCCAAACCCTTAACCTAGCAGGTAGCAAGACTGACTGATGCACAGCATGGAGTTTTCATTAGGAAAATAGAGGAATACAACCTCATAACCCCATATCACGCATTTGGTGTTGCTCCATAACTGCAGGTCACAATTCCCCTCTCCAAAAAACATTTGAAAGTTGTCCTGAAACACAATCCATTGGTTCAACTTGATTTGTTCAGGTCATTTTAAAGAAAGAACGTGCAGATATGCTTTCTGTGCTTCCACACCTGTGCTGGCAAAATGGTACAATGTGACAGGAGAGAAGGAAATGGAAAGAAATAAGCAGGACGAAGAGATCTGGGCCCTAATGATATGCTTGGTCAAGTAAAAGATGAGGTGAGGGAGGCACAGGTGGAATAGAACTGTATGTACCGAATCTGAGCATACGCAGGAGACAAGAGATCTTTACTTGTTTTCTTTGTTAACAATAAATAGGGATGCTTCTTAAGATGAACTTCAAAATTAATAAACAGAAACAATGACAGATGCAAGAGCAGCATCCTTTCCCATAACTTGATCAATTTATTTCTGTAACTCATTTAATTGCTTAACCAGACTACAAAAGTTAGAAAGTTTCTTGTGATCCTTTGAATCATCAGATTCACCATGAAGGAAAACAGAATTTGATGTGTATGGTCTTTGGTGTGACAAAGTCACAAGAAATGAAGACACTGGATTTCCTAGGAATTGCACTTCTATGTACACCTGAATACTAATGTAAAGACAAGACTATACCTCCCACTCTAGTAGGTGATGCCACCTGGGTGCAATGATTTGTTCTGTCTTTCTTGACACCTCTGTGTTTGTTCTCTCACTGCAGATTTTCCTCCTAACAGAAAAAGAAACTGGGATACAAATGGATGTTTTGCTACTCAGTTCTAGAAGTCTGTGTTGCAGGAAGCGATCATATATTTAGAGAATAGCTGGAGAGCCCCTGAACCAGATTTGCCATTCACAGTGCAGGACCAGTAACATACACTGGGTATATATGAAGCACAAAGACAGACCCATGCATCCACAGACATTGGGGAAGAAATGGGACAATTTCCCATAAAAGCTACAAAAGAAAAAACTGCATGTAAATGCATTTAGTCCAAGAAAAATAACAAGTTTCCAGCCTGTGGACTTTCATTAAAAACAGAAATATTTTCAGTACGGTGGAGTCCCTGGGTATCTGTAGTCTACCTTGTAAAAGCTCCTGTGCCTAACACCCCGAGATGCCTTTCACTCTTTGGTGTGTGAATTCCTATTAAAAGTGACCCCATCTGCTGTCACTATCAATGCATAAATCTCTGGGCTGACAGCGATTAGCAGAAGACAAACGGTCAAAAAAAGGTAACACTCTCCTTGACCTAGAAATCATCAATTCAGGAAAGCATCTGAAAACACCCTGGAACCTGTCAGCAGAGCTGGGAGGGGAACAAGTCTCCCGACTCATTTAAATGTTTTAGATGCAAAATGTTTGTCCTACGTGGACAGGTCAAAATGAAAACCAAAATAAGAACAGAAAACCCAACACAAACGGCGGCTTCACACACAGCCGCTTTGTTTTCTCATACCAGAAACAAAATATTTAGAGTAAAAAAACCTGATTGGGCTTCTCATTTGCATCCACATCCAAATGCAAACCCTGCTTCAAGGAGAAAAGTAGGTGTTTTAAACTGAAAATGCCATTTCAGCCTTTGCAGAAAGATTACTCTGTCACTAGCAGAGGCCAGAGCTAACCCCTTCCATGGAAATCTTCACGATTAGGCTTTTCTGGTCATACAGAAGATTTTGGCAACAAGGAAGACTTTGAGAAGGACCCATCCCGATTAGCAAGGTGCTTGTCACAGTGCTTGGGGTGCCTGCTCACTTTGCAGCAGAGAGGAGGAAGTCTGGCTGAGCCCACGCAGTCTGGAACAGGCATCTCCAGTCCTTTCTCAGGCTCAACAAGCTAAATTTTGGCACATTTTCCAAAATGCACAGGGCCCCTGGTGCCTGAGCATCCCCTGCTTGCATGTGTAGCTTGGTGTGGAAAGCGGGAGGCAGAGCATGCCATGCTTGCACAGCTGGGAGAGACATGTTGTCCTCCTGGTGCGGTAGGGGAGACAGCGACTGACAGAGAAATACAAAAAATAAAGCAGGAGGTTCAGTATAATCTGGGGCCAATCCTGCCTCCCCCGTGAATCTGTATTTTTCTCAGTATGCACAGTGGGAGAATTAGGGTGCCCATGGTGGGGGAAGAACTCAACTGCAAGGCAAATCCAAGTAGTTGCAAACATGCCAAATGCCCTGGGGGTAACCAAGCAGATTAACACCCAGAGCTGGGCATTAATTGAGAAATAGGTGGGACAACCCCGGTGCTAAATCAGTCTGTCTGGGACGCGTGCCTGGTTGGAACATTGCTCCCAGCTCAGCCTGCCCTGGGGCAGCTGGGTCTCATCCCAGTAAATCCTCATCCATAGACACCAACACCGCAGCAGCGCTTGTCATCCCAGGAGCCCAGGGTAGCCTGGTCCTGCTCACCCATGGAGAAGGCAACAGCACAACAGAATCATCATGCCCCGTGATGCATCCCACGATTTGCTACCAGCTCCCTTGCTGTTCCAAGGGGTCACCTTGGCCACATCACCATGGCACCGCATCCATGAGGAGCAAGCCAGGGACTGCATCACATGCACCCAACATGGATATATGTCCAACTTTGTTCATCTGGGATGGATGCATGTTGTGCATGACAGCAGCCACCACCTTTTGCTGTAACAGAGACAGCACATCTCCCCCCACCACAAAAGAGGACCAGGAACCAGAATGACTGGATATATTTGGATTCACCAGCACCTATAGATACAAGATGACCACTGACAGCTAGCCAAGACTCCTTCCTAGCTCAGGATGGACTCAACCATTTGCACCCAAAAGCAGGTCCAGACCCTTAGATAACCCCCTGCCACAGCTCAGCTGGGTCACCCTCCATCCTCTGCACAGCCCCCTCGGGAGCGACGGTCAGCCTTTTTAGCAGGCAGTGAGGCTGAGGAAGCTGCCCAAATGGCTGTCCGTAATGAAAGCTTTTGTCTGGTTTCAGAAAGAGCTGGTAAATACATCTGTCTGCTGCTTCTCTTCCTTCCCACAAGTGCTTCAGGGCCATTCTGCGTTGCCCACGCTGAGAGCAGACAAACAGAGGATTCAGCTGGTTTTCCCTTTCTCATTTCTTCTTTCTAATAGGGCTCAGGAGAAGAAGAAAAAAAAACTATTGCAGTAAGTGCATTTATGTTACATCTGCAGCATCTATAATATTTTGGTATGCTTGCAGAAGGAGAGAGACCTTGATTATTTGGGGACCTGCTGGACAACCCCTTAAGCCTCGTCTATGCTATTGCTAACATTATCCTCACTAGACATTTGGGGACAAATCCAAAACACCAGATCAGAGCTAGTCTGTGGTGGGAGAGATCAGCTTATACAGCATTCATTGCACAGGTGAGGCCACCATGTAAAACAAACAAACAAGATTCAAGATTACAGGCGATGTTTCTTTCCAGCTTCCAAAATTCAGAAAATAGATAAGACATGCTTAGGGGAAATGTCCTTGGTATATCTTCTCATGCTCCTTTCTTCTCTTTGTTTTTAAGAATTAAATAAGGAACAATCCAGGCTTTTTTTTTTTTTAAAGATATTAAAATGAACATATTTTTGCTAAATGCTACCTCTTAGTTTGTTTAAATACAGCTTTCATGCTCTGAAAAGCTCAGGAAGGGAAATTTATTTCTGCTGCTTTTGAGATGATTCTCTGAGCAGAGCTATCTTCAGGCCTGGGGCTGCAGAGAGCTGGGTGTGAACTTGCTTTCTCTCCTATTGGGAGTTTCTCAAGTTGATAACATGCTCCGTGGGGCAAGATGAGGACAGGAAGATGAAGTTTTTCCTGGAGAGTGATGCTATTAATCTTTCTTTCTTCTCATTTGCTTAGTGCAACCGAGCTTGGTGCTTTGCAGCAAGCCCAAGTGTGCCAGTCCTGTCTGAGATTGGAAACCTGCCTGGAAATGAAGAACAAATGGGAAGACAGAGCAGGTAACCCTTATTTACAGCCACATGCTTGCCACACGTCTCCTACATTTGGAGGACAGTAGAATTGCCCTGCTAAATATCAACTAAATTAGCCATAATCTGGTCAATCCATCAAGTATGCAAGATTTTCTGATTACGATATTGCACTCAGTAACGCGTCTCCCTCCCCTATGTGCTCAACCTGGCACTGTTTTGCCCAGTAAGCACCCGTGATCCCACCCGTGAGAAGCTTCCATGTGATGGACTTTGCTGGGATACTCCCTGGCAGTGCTGCGGTGTCCCCTCTCTCTGCTCCAGACCAGTCTGCACCTGAACTTGCAATTCTCTTAACCCTGTCTCCAACAGAGATATACTTAGAGGCCATAGCAAAGCTACATTTTTTTCTAGTGCTAATTCACCTCTGTGTCCTCTTCCAGAAGGGTTTAACAGTCTTCCCTTGCTGCATTTGTCTGCTGGACTCCTGCAAGGGTTGAATCTGCTTCCCCTCCCTCCGAGCCAAGTAAAATCACTCTTCTTTCTCCAACAGCAAGTCCCACATTTATCCCACAACCTCCCAAGAGGCTGGGCATTCAATTAAACACGTTTTAACCACAGATTGGGTAAATTAATCTGCAGTTTGGCTGTCCTATGTTACTGTGGCCTGAGCAATTCTCTGCAATGCCCCAGTACATAAGATGCAAAATTCCTCCTGTCCAACTCAACTGACAGCCAAAGCTTTGGCATTTCCCTCCCTTGTATACACACATGTTCCCCGTGTCCCTGCTCAGGTAGCCCAGACCTCCCTAACTGATCCGAAGGGGACCCTACACACTTCATGCACCAGCCGCGTAGGAAAGCAGGCCTTCATCCTGCATGTATCAACATGAGCCTTAGATAATAAACGAAGGACTAGAAGAAGAGAGAAATCATCAGGGCTGTTAATTTGACACCAACTCTTTTGATCTCCTCTTTAGATCATATGGAAAGGGTAAGTGTGCTTCCTTTTAATCTTCACTCCCGCACTTTAAAGGCCTCAATAATGTTCCCACCAACCAGATCATTTTCATTTGCAACTCTAATTAATCTGTGAATAAATATGCTTCGGAGAGGTGGATTGATTTAAATGAGGGCTGTCTTTTCACCTTTAATCTATAATGCTGCATTTCTCTCTCTTGAGAAAATAGCTTCTAGCTTGCACTCTCTCCCTTTCTCCCCAGGTTCATGCAAGGCTCTTTCTCCTCTTTTTTATTATAAAATAATGGCTTCAGCAGGTGAATAAAAGGTTAGGCAAGTTTGACAAAAATGGGAAGCTATTCACCCTTGCTACCTTTAATCTACTGCATTCTCCTCCTAATGAGTGTAAATTACCCAAGCTATTTCACAGAGTATATGGTATAATACCAGCTGGCAGGCCATTCTCAGAAGGGCGTTTTTATATTATTAGTATTAGTGTTATCTTTAATCTTTTGTGGTGTGAAAACTGAGGACAACACAAGGATCCACACAAAGCAGAGGGGAGCCTGGCAGGGCCTGCTGGGCTGTGTGAAGGAATGGGTCCTCCATAGGAAGGATCCAGCAGCAAAGTGGCATCCTCATAGGATGGAAACCCACCAGAAAATTCTAACCCCAGGTGAGTCTCGCATCTTCACTGATGATTTGAAGGTGTTTAAGACATTTCTTCTGGAAGTATTCAAGTCAGATCAGAAGCAGCTGTGAATTACAGTTACAAAACAGCTACAGCATACAGGATTTGGTCAGAAAAAGTGCAAGGTATCACACCTCAGGGTTAAATATTCAGCAACATTCACCCCATGTGAAACAGAGCCTGGAAAGCCACCAAGCAGGCAGGGACTTTGCCTGGGTTAGACAAGAAAGCAGTAAGCAGATGATCCACAAGTAGTCAAGTCAGCCTAAGGAATTGCCACCGCCCATCCAAGATGCTGTAACAGACTGGGAAGGCAGTACCAGCCCTCGCTAATTCAGCAACATGCATTAGTTCCGACCTCCTATGGAGAAAGCTGCTAGCAGACTGGGAATGCTGTCACTTTTCAGTTCAGAAGCAGTAAATGTTAAGGTGTGGTTATGCCTTTTTCTCACTTGCACTGGCTTGAAACCAAAGAGCCAGGTGGGTTGGGTGCCCTGAAGAGCTCATATCTGGGCGCAAGGCATTAGCCCTCACAACTGCGTTTGGAGTGATGCCCACACAAAGATCCCCAGCACATGTGACGTAATAACATGCAAAAAGCAGACAGCATAGATCCAGCCCTCAGCTCCGGGATGTGGTCCACGCTGGTGGGACCCATACACCTGCTGACCACAGCAGATCCACCGAGCCCAGCGGTGAGCATCACGCTGCATCCCTCACCAGCAAGAGCTGATGTCACCCCAGTACCAACCAGTGTCACCATCCCCTGACAGCCATGCTGCTGGAGCTGGGCTGTGTTACAAGAAGGGCAGAAGGAGGATGGATGGAAGGAGGAGATGCGGCTGGACGGAAGAACAGAGCTGAGCAACTCCCCCCTCTCCAATTCAGTCAGAAGTCTGAGAATGAAGTCAAGTTTACAGATATACAAACGTAATAAATCAGTACAATCCTTCCTGAGCAGAAAATCTTGGCTTTCATCTTGCTATGAGTAGTAACCAGGCCGTTCGCTAGCCCAGTCTATTGCTAACCCCCTTCAGTCATTTCTCGCATCTCAGGTTGACTCAGGTCCCCATTACTTGTTAGATTATGTCTTCCATTTTTTTTAAAATTTGCTACTTGTGATTATTATTCTCTGGTCTAAGAATGCCTCATATTCAGAGATTCATTTGTTTCACTCTTATTATGCACACTGTATATGTTCAAGGTCGCTAGTTAGTCTATTATTCAAGCGGGCACTTTTTTCCTTTTTAATTCCCCCCTCCCCAAAGAGGCTCAGTTCAAGGTCTTGCATTCTCTGCTTTCTCCCCTAAGTTTTGCCATTTCTTTTTCTTATAAAAACATTTTCCCTTGCCTCACATTCTCCAGTAGCTTCCATTCAATTCAATCCCTGCTAATATATCTCCACAAGAAGCCCAGGGCAGACCCCAAGTCAGCTGCTTCTGCTGTTTTAAAAGAACCAAAGAAAGCTCTTTATTTTCTTAGACTCTCCAGCAATTTCTTGAGTTGCAAACTGATACACAAAGCGTTCTTAGAGGTGGCCAGGAGATTTCCATATCATTTGCAGCAGCACCAGCTAAATATCTGGCTGCTGCGTGGGGACTTGGGTGATAACCACCCCAGGAAATGAACACTTACACTCCTATCCACTAGGCATGAATTTTAGCCGTGCTGCTGTTGTCTTGCTTGCAACAAGAGGTAAAACAGCAAGGGATTGCCTAGCAGGCTAGTGTTTAATTTTGGATGAACAATGGAAACAAGGCTTTAGCCCACTACAAACCTACTTGTTTGTCAAGTGACAAGATCCTCAACAAACCTGCCTGTATTATCAGGCATCTCTCATTATCCAGATATATTTATGTACATTGTCTGTGCAGGAAAAACACCTACTGCTTTCGAGCTCTACAGGGAGGAGGCTCACGACACCCACTCCTGAGCTTCAGCGTGAGATACAGTCATGATTTCACAGCAGGCTTTAAGACAGCCATACAGCCATCAAAATGGGGAAATGCAGGTTCAAGCCACTTGAAATCAGAGTCACCAAAGCACTCTGTGAGATACAGGAGGAGTAAGCCACACTTTTACACACAGGCTAAAGCTGCTGCCCTTAGGGAAAGGGAGTGGTGTTGGGGAGATGCCTTCACCAGGACAGACACTGGAGCTCCTCAGTGCTGGACGCAAACCACAGAGCCTGGCTGTGCCTCACAGCGATGTCACAATCAGCTCCAAAGAACAGCAGCCAGGAAACAACCGAGCAAAGCCTGAAGCTGAGCTCGTTGTACCTCTGGTAGCAGCCCCAGACCATGGGGTGGGGGCATGGGAAAGATGCACAGAGACGCCCTGTATTTGTAATGATCTGCTGGACCTGCCCTAGCTTTCCTTTCCTCGGGCTCATCTTTGCATACCAATCGTTAAACACGTTTGTAGCACATGTATACCGGATGGTTGCATTTGATTTTCCATCAGGTCACCAGGAGCACTTTCCAAACATAGGTTGCTTACCTCAAGCAGCAGAAGAGGCTTCCTGTGCATTCCCATGCCTGCACACAGCTCCACCTGATAGGGCTGCTGGGCCAACACAGCTGAGATTTTCATCTTTCATGCACCCAGATGTGTTTTCACTTCCAATTGAGAGAGGAAAGAGTCCATCTTCCATACTTCCCTCCACGATGTTTCTCAAGGCCCACGTGCCGTAGGTTGCTGTCACCACAAGGAACCGTGCTTTATTTTCAATCTGCTCTTCCTCCTCCTCTTTTCCGCTTTAAGAAAAAAATATTTTATTTTTTTGTTTGCCAGGCTCAGTCGCAGCACAAGGACATGGGGAAAGACATTCTTTCAATTCTTTGGGCATTGTGGCCGTCTGAAATGGGAAACAAGACAAAGGCAGAGAAGAAAAGCTTATTATGGGTAGCCTAGTTGGAAGAAAATGAATCACCCAAACAGATAGGTTTCAATGATCTCAGGCGAACTACACTCTTTATTCCATACACCCGCATCTAATTGTTCAAGAAAATGTTCATCTGCCTCATAATGACAGTCATAATGGAAGTTATGTGAAATAACTAAAAAAGTTTATTCAAGGGTCTGCTTCTGAAAGTACAGTATAATGCACTTTCTTCTGGGGATTTAATAGAATTTCCTCTCATAGAAATTGGATGGATAAGTATTTTTTTTTTAATTTGAAAACTATGTTAGATAGAAGGCTTTCCTGACATTAGATAGGACTTGTGGGGTATAGGAGCAGGACAGTCAGATGTTATTAAAAAAGGGAACAGAGAGAACTGAATGGGAAAAGACAACAGCAGTGTTTGCCCTGCTGCTATGTCTCAGGGCTCCTCATCATCTGCCCAGGTTATATGGTTGGATGAGGAAAACGTCTCCCATTTATCTTTGGGACCTAAAGAAGCAGAAAGCTCTGTTGAGATCCCTTCCCAAGACACATCCAGAGATCAGTACTCTCCTTCAGTGGAAGGTGGTACAACAGGAACTTATTTGCACAATTTCCCTGGGCAGAAACAGCAAGAGAAATTCAGGCTGTGTGCTGTTTAATGCACAAGCTTGAGCAGACACCTTAATCAAGACAAGCCCAGAAGGAACAAGAGAAATAATCCAGTATCTGCAAGGAGGAGAACGACAGCACTCACTGGGCTTCCTAGGAGATGCTCAAGACAAAGTAAAATGCTGAGAACAGCTACAATTTCCCTTTGGATGCTTGGAGCACTAGAGGGAGGCAACACCATGAGTGTGCAGATTTGAGTTTATAGTCTGGTGAAAACATCCTCCAGGTCCATCTGTTATCTCTCTGGTGCTGAGGGTGCAGAATGCAAAGCAGGTTCAGCTCAGCACTGCAGCCCACACATGGTCATCACAGGACCCTTCTTCTACTGAAGTCCATCAGGTTTAACACATGATTGAGAAAGTCTAACTTAACTCAGAATCAAGTTTCTCTTTCTCAGTCTGGAAATAAATGTTTAGGTAAACCCAAGTGTGCAGCAATATTTCCTCCAGCTGGACAGCAAGAGGTTAACAAGACACTGAGAAAACATTTTATTTTTAACTAAAAAAGAGCTTAAATTGTTTTCCCCATGAAATATTACAAAGTGCCTGGCACACCTCTGTACTTCATGTCAAACAAAACCATAATGCAACTTCTGCAAAGCAGAACATTTTGACATGAGCAGGATGGCGAGATGCTTAAGGACCAGCTGGCTCTTTGACACCAGCTCCGATTCCTCATCCTTGAGCTGGAGGGAAGGGAAGGCTCCATTCAGTTGAGCAGGATCCTGAAGGATGTGACCAACTTAGAAACCCATGAGTCATCCGACCAAAGCCAGGCAGGAAGAAAACTCACGTGATTCAAGTTAGAAATGTGCTGAAGTACTTCACAGAGCTGAGGCCTGAGAAAACAGGCTGACAGGAGCAGTTTCCCCCTGAAGAAACCACAACCCCCCTTTATTTTTATTTTTAAGGGAAATAAAGCATTTTTACTCCACATCTGCTCTCCCTAGAGGACTCACTGGGCTGGTCCTTCTCTTATTCTGATGTCAGGGCAGACAAAGGGGAGGACAGGGGACCTGAAGCAGTAGGAGATATCAGAATTTAGGGGACTCTTTTAGAGCCCAGGAAGAACCAGGCACCAAGAAACACCCAGCAGGTACAAGAGCCCACATGGCAAGGCTTCCCAGGTTGGCAGCATAGCAAGATGGAGAGATGACCCATCTGCACCCCCAGACCTCCCAGCAAGCATCCCCTAGCCCCTATTTCAGCTTAGTCCTGCACAGGCACCTGGGTGGCTCAGCAAGGACACCTATGAGCTGTTCCCAGCTCTTGATAGCAGGAGGCTGGTTCTTGCTGGAAGAGCACTTGAAAGGAATAGAAGGAAGCATTACACCTTTCATTTTATATACAGAAAGCATTGTATGTCAGGCCTTTTGTCTGAGAGCATGCCTCTGTCAGCTATTTTCACATGCAAGCCTTTTGAACAAGACAATAAAGTTTCTTGGAAAAGCTTCAGCTAGGAAGCTAGTTGAAATACATCTGATGTTTATGTTTAAAGTTATAATACTTCAAGATTTACGAAGGTGACAAGCTGAGGTTTCCCAGGGAGCTAATTGCTCAACTTCCAGTGGCATTTCAAAGAAAATTTCAGGAAATAGGCTCCTGATTACCAACTCTATTTATAAACAAGCAAAACAAAAGCACTTCTTCCACCACCTATGAGGTAGCATCACCCAAAAAGGTGTCTTTTGTCTAATTACAGACCTTTTGATCTGATTGCACTGGCCAGAAGTGCTGGCCAGTATACCTTTGGAGGAGTCTCTGGAAGCATCATCCACTAGCAAGACCATGGTAGAGGCAGGAAACCTGGAAGATGTCCTCAGCAGTTCAGTGAAACCATCCCCAAACACAGACACTTCACAGAGCAACTCAAGGGCCAATGAGTCTCTTACATCAGTGGAAATTTAGATTTTAAAAAGGCTTCATTCCCCTTTCTATTTTACAAGCAGCAGAAACAAGGAAGCATTTCTACAACCACTTTGTCTCAGCTTTGCTTTGGAAACAACACACACAAGGATAGGTGTTCTGCTCATCTATTTTATATCTGCTTAGGTAGGTGAAAGGAAATAATTCCCCCAAGTCCCAGGCTTTTCCCTGTGCAAACCTGCAGGCTCACCCCCCCCCCCCCCCCCCCACACACACACACACAGTTCTTTGAAAAACTGCAAATGCACACAAGCATGGAGAAAGGTGCAAAAAAGCTCAATGGCACTATTAGCACTTAAGCAATCCCAGAAGAATTAACTGGGCTTGAAGATGTGCTGCAAGCAATAGGATCTTGATGCTAAGCTGCCATCCATGAGGGCTTGAAATTGCTATTAGGACCTCCAGGTGCTGAGGTCTTTCTGCAAAATGGAGAAACAAGCCTAGAATTTAGGACAAGAAAGAGCTTTCTGTAATCTAAAGGCACTCGATAAGAAACTCACTGAGTGAATCCCACCATGCAATCACCATGAGAGTGCTGGGAAGGAGCTGCACTTTGAATTGCTCATGGCAGTCACCAGAAAAGAGCAAGGAAAGAACAATATGTATTTACCTTCACTATCATGACACCAGAATCCAAGAGCCTGTAGCCAGCCCTGTTCACCTGAACAGGAACCCCAAGAGCTCCTCTGAAAACACTCACCCCACTTGAAATACCACCCCACCTGCCCCAGGGTTTTGAAAAGGAGCATGAAGCAGTCTATAGCTCTAGTATCCAACACCACAGAGTACCTAGGCTGTTCATCTGAATGTCCTAGGGTTACAGCAGCTTTCACCCCAAAAGACCCAGGCCTACTTTCACCACAGATTTACCTATTCGTACAAGAAGCATAGCTCACCTCAAGCAATCTTTGCCACAGACTACTCATCCCAGTAAGACACTCTTCTGCTGAGGTGGTGGCTTCCAGATCCTCCTTGGAGAAGTTCCCCATGTTGACCCTACCCTACACAAAGGAATAGGAAATCTGATGCTGGATTGCTAGAGAAAAGCAGCAGCTACTCCAGGTCTGCATAAAGAAACACATGCTACAGCATCCACAACACCCTCAGCCCAAAGAGGGAAAGCTCTCCTGAGACCCTATTTAAGCTCATCAAGCTCCTGGTGAACTCCCTCCACCTGTGCTGAGCAGGACCAGCTGCACTCTGCAGCCTTAATCAGTCCCGTTGCTCAGTTCAAATCACATCCAATGTAAAGCAAAGTTTTGTTTCCTCCTAAGATATAAATTGCACGTGTTTTCCAAAGGCTCTGGAAGTGCAAATGTCACTTTGCTTGTCACATAAGCATTTCAAGCCTACAACTGTTGCTGCTCATGGTTGTTGGACAGAATTTCTTGCAGAACTGGGACCTGGCTTTGACTTGTTTAGACCCTCCCGCTGCTTTGACACCTCTGGAGCAGTGCCTGCATGGGTCCCACACCGCCACAGGTCCCAGGGGATCCCCATCCCCACGGCCACATCCGAGCCCATTCATTGACAGCCCTTGGCTTCCCACTCCACTGCTCTCCTCCTGCAGGGGCTATGCAAAGCCCCTCGAAGCTTTTGTTTCTCACCAGAGCCGGTGTAGGTATTCAGGGCCGGCTTTTCTCGAGGTGGCTCTCATTGTTCCTTCCCCCGCCTTCCCCCGGCCGGCCAAATGCATGGAAGGTCAGTTAGAAATGAAGCTGCTTTTATCTGCAATCTCCCACCAGCCCTAAGCTGGGTCCCCTTTTTCACACTGAGGCCCAACCAAGCATGAAGGAAAATAATTTTACCCAATCTCTCTGCTCTAACGCGCACCAACCCCCGCCCTCCTTTCCCACAACTCCCCACCAATGTAAAGGGNAAAAAAAGGCACTTTCCACAATGAAAGCACAACTAGATAGAAATCTCGGTTAGGCACCACTCTAAATGTGACTGCAGCTTTCGGCTCGTCCTCACTCCAATATCACCACCTCCACTGTTTAGCCTTCTGGTATAAAACTAACAATAATAAAAAATAGTAACCTGGTGATTACTCGTGTTCAATGTAATTGCAACAGGCAGAAGAGGACTGATTAATTTGCCTTGTGAATTATGCATTATTTTCCCTGTCTCCTTTCCTCCCCCCAGCTCCCAAGCACACTTCTCCAAAGCTTTATTATGTATATTTTGTGAATATTGTCACCTGTCCTCTCTTTTCTGCGAGAGCTGTTGTCAGTAAGTATCGGTTAAGGCTTGGTGTTTAATCCGCTATGAACACTTAGCTGAGGAGCCTGGGTTTGTTTACTGCGGTCGGCGTACGAGCGAGAAGAGAAAGCCCACCAAAGCCAACGCTAAGTGCTAGTGCATGTAATTCCCCGGTACCAGCTGCAGGATTTACTGAGCCAGGCAAACTAACTTGCATGAATGAAACAAAGACACTCCAGGCACAACGAGCAAGCCACTATTCGTATTTTCAAATTGTAAGTGGAAGAGCAGTTTTGCCTCTCAGCTCAGCAAAACACTTAAGTGCATGCTTATGTTTAATGCCCGTTGGAGCATCCCTGTGCTGAAGTTACAGTCCACAAGCCTGTTGCCTCAAGGAGTGGTATTTTCCTCAAAACGTGGTGTAAGCAGGTGAGGAATGCCCCAGTGTTCACAGATCAAGTGTTTGGGGTGCCTTTGTGGCAGACCAGATGCAGGCTTCAAACCAGTAAAATTCACATCTCTCCTCAGAGGTACCTTTCTGGTCTGGTGGTGCTCCAGGCCAAGCTGCGAGAGGGGTCTGGAGAACGAGCACCATCACCTCAGAGCTGCATCGGGACACCAGATGTGCCTCCCAGACGACCATGGATGATCTTCCATCCATGGCACCTTCATCCACTCTCTGGCCATCACTTAAGGCCCTGAACCAGAAATGTGATTAAACAAGTCCTTCCTTCCCAGCTTCTGGGCAACTGCTCATGGGCTTATATTTATACCCTCACAACCCAAGGTCATGCAAATATTCTTGTGATTATAGTCAGTCGTCTGTGTGATACGAGAGAAAGTTAAATGTGCTTAAACCATGCAATCTGCTGGTTCTGGTTACAGGGTTACCTGATCACCAGACAGCTCTGCAGTCTTACATCCCTTCTTCAGAGGCTTGAAGAGTGGAGAGAGACAACAGGTGATATTTTATCCTTTTTGGTCCAAAAAGGCTGATTCGCAGCATATAAATGTAGTTTAAAACATCTCTCTGCCTGCCCTCCTAAACACAGGCTACTTACTTCTGAGAGAGAACAAGGTCATTATGACCTTTCTCTGGAGCAAAGATGAGATTTCATGATTTCATGACCTAGGTGGTCATGTCAAGTCAGTAGATGCCCTTCTGGAGAGCCTCAGTCACAGGTACAAAACACGTATGACAGCACCAGCCCTTATATCCCTTGGGATGCCACCTTCTGCAACCTGACCGCTGGAGATCCCGGTTAAGGAGGCTGATTCAGCCTCCAGGGAAGCATTCAGTAGAAAAAGGTGGTGTGCTCCCAGTTTTAACCCCCAGCACTAGCTGCAGAAGTATGTGACAAAGATTTCAGAGCCCAGTACCCCGCCAAAGTGGCACTCTGGGGACAGCGGTGCTTTTTGGAGATGTCCTCGCTCCTCCTGAGGAGAGAGTGGAGCGACAAGGTGAGGAAACAGAGGAACACATAAGTGAACCCCCCACTAGATCTTCCTAAGGAGATTTTAGAAGAGATCACCTGCTCAGAAGAGGATGGATAGGAGTTTTCAGGGCCTAAAAGCTGATTAAAAGCTCAGATAAGGTCAGATTTTCAAAGGTTGTTGTAAAGCTGCTTTTGAAAAGCCCTCTGGTTTCTCCTGCATCCTTCCCTTTCAAAAACCTCTCCCCGGCCTCCTGAAGGTGAAAGGAGCTGAGCCACGGATGCCGCGGGGGGAGGCCAGCCAGGGAGCCTGCTGCGCTGGGCTGCTCGCTGGATTTGTTCCTGGTGTCCTGTGCCTGCAGCCGTGGATCTCGGTGCTGCAGCCCCGACAAGCGGCATTCAGCGCCCTGGGGACGCCGCTAACCTTGCCTTGCCACCAGGTGCACGCAAAGCCAGGAGCCCTTCTCAGGAGGAGAACAGTGAAAGGCTGAAAGGCGATTATAATATTCCAGGGGGAACTTTTTTGCTTAAAATGAAAATAAACGGAACTGAAGGATTACAAAACCAAACATGGAACATTACATGAAACAATAATTGCCTTCTATTATTTCTCTGCACTCACCAAAACAGCTATTTAGACAAACAAAAGAGCAAAGAAAGGCAGAGACCAGTGCTGAAAGTTGTTTTATCTCTGCTAATCCCCGCTGCTTTGATAACTCTGTAATAGGATCATTTGGCATCTCCAAAGGGTGGTGTCTGAGGAAATTCATCTCTGCAGGCAGGTTTTGCTCAGGTGCCCATTTCCACCTCTCAGTGATGGGGCGATACAGTGACTGCTCATGCTGGGTGTGCAGCACGCTAAATAAAATTCCCCAAATTTTGCACGCACGGAGCCAAGGTATCTTGTGCTCCTTTATCTGAGATTGCTCCCAGATATTGTTTTATTATTGTTTTATTAGTCTCTCTTTTATGTCATTGGCAGTTTAGTTAATTTGAATGCTATTCTGTCAACTTTGGATGCCGTTATTCATATTTAAAGAAGCTTATTCCACAAATGCTGACATTCACCTCACTTGAACTGTGCTAGAAGATGCTGCTCAGCTAAAGGCATATGCCAGGCTCCAGAGCTGTGCTACCCCATCCCCAAATGCTGGAAACAGCAGGAATTTGTGCTCTTTGAGCTGGCAAGAGAAGGAACAGGAAATTTGGTATGGGTTAAATGTCGTCCTAGGAGATGAAGCACATTCTCTAGAATGGAGATCACACTGACATTCATCTTCGAGAAAGATGAATAATTGCCACACTTCCATCTTCAATCTCAAATAAATTAGTAATTTTTTAAGTCTTTTGCATGGTTTTCATTTCCAAGAGTAGGGGTCTAAATATCAGGGTTTATGCTAAGACTATAGGAAGTCTTGAGCAGCTTGAGCTGCTTTATAGGTCCACGTCTCCTTGCATCAGATGGAGAACTGCTTGACTGCTTGGTCTCCAGCTTGTACTCCATACACGTCTCCTCCCAGCAAGGACCACGTTGCTGTTGCTGGTGGCAGTATCCTCATCTCCTGCTTGTCACCACATGGCACAAGCAAAAAACCTTAATCTGCCTCCAAAGAGGTCTTTTTGATCAAAGATGCAAGCAGCAGAGACACAAAGGTGTCTGGCAGCAACTTCCCAGTTATAGCTGATGAAAAATCAAGCTTATGGTCCTGGTTTCACTTATGTGGCTATTCCAAGAAGAGAAATTCCTCAGGGTTATTCTATGTCATTTTTGTGCCCTTTTCCCCCAGAATTAGTTTTGTTAATATGCAGCACTGGAAATTCACCTTTGCCTGGAATTTACCAACACTGTCCTGTTGTTTTTTTGTTGTTGTAATAGTTGTTGGCTAATATTTCTCTTTAAAAGAAATACATGACCTGCCTACACGAAGTTGGCATAGATGGATACCTGGAGTCGATTTGGTGGAATGTGGGGGGTTTGGGGATTTTTTTTTAATGTTGGATTTAAGATCAATTTTAGCCATTATTTGCCATATCAAAGTTTATGAGCTGTGCACAGAAACTTAATTGCATCAGATTTTTCTGTCAGGAGCTATGCTTTTCTGTCAGATTTTATCTTACAACAAAGAATGGTTCATGCACTGCTGCTGGCACATAAGAATTCATGAGCAGCTGCTGGGGATAACATTTTCTCCATAAGCTGCTGAACTTTTTACCTGCACAGAGCAGTGCTACCTCTGCACTACCACCACAGATGGTTGGAAAACACCTGGAAATGAAACCACAAAAACTCTGTTGGGCAGAACTACGGTTGCACTGCAACCCCACTGTGACTTTGCCAAACCCTACAAAATGGAGGTGAAAATAAGCTTCTTAATGACTTATATATCACCAGTACTCTGCTACCCTGGTGTTACCATTTCTGCAGATCACCCAGTGCACTACCCACTGCATGGAGAAGACAACCTCCTGCCCTCCCCACTTCTCCTCTGTACCTTCCTGTCCCCTTGGACATGAGCAGCTGCTGCACTAAGCCTTCAGTATTTATGCAACAAAGGGAAAATAAAGCAAATATTGCATGCAGAGACTTGAGTGCTGGGGGCTGTGCAGGAGATGTGCTGAGTTGGGATGGGCTTCTTGGCAAAACACGTGTTGTATGAGCACATACCATATGCACATGCAGAAAAGCAATGTTTTGTGGTCAAAGTGCTCTGTTTACTCACTGTGGGGTTTCCTTTCTTGGCAGTGGAAATGGAGCAGTGGGGTGAACCGGCAGGAACAGTGTCAGCATTACTCCTCCCTAAGCAGGAGGTGCGATGCCTTCACGCCAGGCACCATACAACGCGTGCTGTAAACAGCACATCCTGCCCCAAAGATCTTATGGCCTCATCTCCTGGGGCTGGAGAAGGCCACTTCCGAGGCTCTGGTTTGTATTTATGGGGAATGACAGGGCTGTTCCCAAGAGTGCATTCCCTTTGGATGTCTCAGAAGAAATATACTGGTGACTGTTCCTATTCATAGCAATAATATGAACTGAAATGAAATATCAGCGACCCATCTTATTCAGCATATCTCTATTTCAGATCTGTATTTTGTAAAGAATATTGAAAGCATAATACAGAGCCTTCAGTAACCTGCTCTGCTTTATTACACAATCCGCACAAGTTTTCCATTTTTTATTGAATTGGTCACTCAGTCATACTAAACATGGCAGAAAAAGAACAGGAAATAAAATGAACCAATAAATAAAGGTAGGGTTTCCAAAGCTCTTCTTACTGAAAAGAAAGCCAGAGCATTCTTCAGAGTTTATCCAGGAGTAAACCACCTTAGTTAGAATAAAATTGTGCAGTGGAACAGAAAATAAGATGTTACGGCAAATGAAATGTATTCTTCAGTAGCAAAAATTAAAGATGTCTCGGAAGATAGGATTGGCCTGTACCCCTCTCACCCAGCCCTTCCCTGGGAATGATGACAAGATAGAAATGCATGACCGGTTAAACCCACCCATCGAGGGGCCAGGCAGGGCTGCATGGTCCCTTTGCTGCTAGCCCATCTCTACTCACCCCAGAGCTTTTTAGTATGTTGTGAAAGTGAAGATGTTTAGTTTGCCGTGACATCTTATTTTCTGTTCTGCTGCACAGTGTTATTTTAACTAGAGCAGCCTGCTCTCAGATAAACCCAGAGGAACTTAATACCTGCAGAAAATCCTGCATTAAAATGTGTGTGGGTGTGTGCACGCTGGGGAGACAGGAGAGGGCTGTGACTTGCTGTGGTTCTCTGTGATGTTGCCCCGCTTAGGTCTCCCCCGTGTATGCAAGGAGGATTCATGCGCCCTTAATATGCAGGTTAGAGTGGCATGAAAATGGGCATCCTTCCCAGCTGCATGTGCTTGGGTAGATATACACATCTCTCAACTAAACCAAGGCGGGTTGTAGGACTCTAAAGCAGTCTGGAAGGAGGGGTGCTTCGTGCAATTCTCCACAAGGTCTTTGTCTCTCTGGGAAACACAGCAAATATCCCTTTCCTCCCACCTGAGTGTGATCACCATGGTGGGGCTGTTCAGATACAGCTTGCCACCCAGTCCAAAGGCCAGCTTCAGCAGGTGATGCAGGCGACCCAGCAAATAACATTGCATTTCTTTTATGCCCAGACCCTGACATCACATCCTTGATGTGATATTAAAGGTCATCAGTATTTAGAGGTCAGGACATGGTCATTAATATGTGCTGACCTTCACATTTTCAAATCAGTTATTGTCACCAGCACTGACAGCTCTTAGCGTGCATATAAATGTTGCGTCACCTTTCAGATCTTTCTCTTTTCTTCGCCTTGGTAGTTCCCTGTGCAAAGCACTTCCTTGGTTCAAACACCCACTGTATGAAAACTCTTTTCTATGATTGCTTGAAGTACACATCTTTCAGATTTCATTGATTCTCTGCCGGTACTTGCATGACATTTTTCCTGATTCTCTGTTCATTATGTGACAGCCTTCCTGGGACAGTGGGACAACAGAAGCTGTCCATTGCATTTGGAAAAAAAAAATCTCAGCACGGGATTCTCACAAAAATATCAAACCCCACTTCACATCAGGAATGAAACAGACACTACCTAATACTCTCTGGTATTAGCATCGCCAGTTTCATAATTAGGACATACTCAGCCTCTAAGTCATTTGGTCAGTCCCAGAGCAGAAACCTGTGTTCCGCCCTCAACTTCCTCTCCCAAAGTTAATTATGGATGAATGTTAAGGTTTGGCAGAAGGGCCACATGAGGCAACTTGGAGTCCTCCTCCATGGCCAGCTCTGGACCATGGAGATGTGAGCAGCAAAGCCCCAGGCTGGGGCAGAAGCCCACCATTCAGCTTCTCCAGCTAGGGATCTCTCCAGTTTGTAGGCCGTATTTCAGTTTACTTACAGGCTGCATCAGGAACATTTCACTCACTTGTGCTTTCAAAGCCAACTAGATTTGAATTTTGGTTCTCTGCCCAGGAAAATATAATAGTAACGTACTGATAATGTTACACAGTTTAGAGCAGTCTTCCTCCACCTTCTTTTAAACAAATGTTGGCAAACATAGACTTAAAGACACAAAGAGATAACTCAGGAATGATATAATGGAATTTGTCTCCAGCCCCAAGACAAGGTCTCCAGCCCCTGCACCTTGCACATCTTCAAACGCCTTTTCAGCAGCTAGGTTGCATCTATTCAATTGTCTGTAGATTAAAAGCTCCACTAAAACAAACATATTCACCCAAGCACCAGACTCTTGTCTGGGACAATGACATAACAAACAGTCGCCTCCAGGAACACTTTGAAACCCTACTTTGGATTTTCCTCAAAGTCCACAAGCCAGACGTAAAAATCTTTCTTAGACAGTAATTCTTAGCTAACATAACATAAGCTGGCTGGCATGTCACCTCCATCCCAGTCAACTCCCAGGCTCTACTTGTAGCAGACTGGCAGAAAACAATTTTTTTTTTTTTTTGGCCAGCTCCAGATTGGAAAAGTTCTGTATTCCTGCAGAAAGGATTCCTGCTTGCCCAAAATTTTGGTCAAATGTTCAATTAGCAGAGACAAGTTGTCTTTCCTTCCGTTGGTAATATTGTTTAGGTTTCACTTGATTCTGAGCTAGTGTTTGAAATGCAAATCTGAAACTTTTCATTCTGAAAAGACCAAAAAGAAACATTTAGTCTTCCTGGGTGTTTCCCCCTGACTTTTTTAGGAACACCAGTGAAAGTTTACAAGTATTTCTTGTCAACCAAATGACCAAGAAGAGCTAATGTTTTACCACTTGAGGCCATTTAAAAACAAAGTGCCTCATTCAGCCTCATCACCTGTGCTTCTTCCTTGAGCAGAAGGGCAGACTCGCTGCACCAAGGGATGGTTCATTCTCTCCAAAAACCAGTGCCTAAGAGTGTGGAGCTGTTGCTGACCTTCCATAGAGTACAGAAGGAGCCTAGGCAAGCAGTGTTGTACTTTACTTTTCAATAACTATGAGTAAAGAGGTGCATCCCTCTGTGGTGCAATTCACCCAGAAACACGACAGAACTCCCCTTCCTTCTTCATCAGCCAACCCACAGATGTTATAAACCCACTCCCATTTCTCTGAGCAGCACCATCCCACTATTGAAAAGAGGGTGGATGTGGCCTCCAGCCATGATGGACAGGCAGAAATGCACCCTGAAAACCATGGATCCATGCAAAGGTGGTTAGTCTCTTTGGGAATGGAGGAGCACTCTTTGCCAGGTGCCTTTTTGCAGTGCCTGGCTTGCTGTGACAGCAGAAGGCCTGGTATGGCTGCTTGGTATGGGATATCCTGAGTTACCAGGGTCTCCCTCACCTGGTGTGCAATGCACTGGGACAGCAGCAGCAGAAAATCCTACTGTCATCTCTGTATCCTACTCATCTGCTTGATAATCCTGATGGTTTTCAGGACATTCCTTCTATCCCCTCCCACACCATCCCGGGAGCTTTGGGGTGGCTTGTGAATCAAAGGTGGCATATCTTACGGGCTCCATGTCTCCTGCTGCCCTTGGGTCTTCCGGACACCTCTTCTTTGCTCATGTTTGTGCTTCATTGCAGGAGGAAGTTCTGCCTTTTAAGAACAACTCCTGGATGGTCTTTATGTTTCTCCAACAGCAAATGCTGGCGTCTGAGGTTGTTAAATTGTGGCAAATCTTTATGAGTGTCCCTCAAAAACTACAATTAATATTAATGGCAAATCAAATGCCTTCAATAAGAATCACTCTGGTGTGACAGGCTCAATTTCCAGCCTATAGCATCTTCCCATTCAGCATGTTAATACTGAGCCGACCTTTCAAACCACCTCCATGAGATCAGTCCAGCAGGATGAATAATGGAAGAAGCCAAGGGTTAGCCAGGTGTCCACAATGGCCATCTTGAAGAAGGTCTGGCCATGGGTGGCTGAAGCCATGTCCCCTAGCTCCCTGTTGCCCTGAAGGACAGCACAGGGGGAGACAAGAGCCAGCACAGCCCTTCCCAGCTCTGACACAAGGAGCAGCCTCCATCCCAGGTCTCTGCTTACCTGCAAATCTACTCAACACTTCTCAACACAGGAACATCTGTGGGTTTCTGTAGCAGCCTCCCCAGGAGTGTGACAAAGGGAGGTGCAAGATGCAGAGATGACATTTTTCCCCTAGGACATAAAGTTTGGTGAAGGTGAGGACTAGACAGATGAGGGACTCCCTTGTTAAAACTCCAGCATTTGAATAACCCATCATCCACCCTTCCTACACCAGCCACATCAAGTTTCCTCTCCAGCTGTCTGTCTGGGAAGAGGAAGCTCTTCATTATCCTACATGCTCCCTCCCTCCCCACCCCGCAGGAGAAGAAACAGAGGAGAGATAATGCTTGAAAAACCACTAGAAAAAAAAAAAAAAACTAATATGGAGCTGTCTCCAAAGAGCTGCTTTCCCTGTGTGGCAGACGCCTCATGGATTAACCTTTTGTATATGCAGAAATAGGAAATGAATAATTGAGCAGCGCGCAGACATTGCAGCATTCCCTGTCCCGCACACTGTGCTGCTCAGACTCGATGGCTCACTTTACAAAACCCTCTTCAATAGCACCTTTTAATTGAGATGTATAGAGGATGGGAGGCAAGGGGCAATGAGCACTGCTCATCTCGTCGTGCCTCGTGATGTGCCTGGGATCATGTGCAGTCAGTATAATTCTGTCAACAAAATTACACACAGCAACAAATCCATCGGCTGTGGTGTATCTACCGGTATTCACAGATGCACAGGGATGGTGGAGGTAACAAGAATCCTCCCAGATCTCAAGCTACCAGCACAATCCAGGAGGAAGCCAGTTAATTCCCTCCAAACAGATCCCCGTAGTCAGATCCCTTTTCACAGATCCAATTGCAAGATTCTGACCTTGGTCCTTTTTTTCCCCCAGCTAAGATCCATCACTGAGGAATATCTCTTTAGCCTCATGGCAAGAACTCATTCCCTTGGGTGCAATCCTGTCCATTCAGAGGTGCCTGCAATGAAGTCCCTGCCAGAGCAGAAAGTCAACAGAGAAATCAAATGAGGAGGACACAGAAGAGGCAAATTAGATGAAGGCTGAACAAAGAGAAGCCTTCCTGAGTTCCTATTCCACGCGATTTGCCACATACACTCTGGCGTCTTCCCGTCAGGGACTGTCATGTCACCATGCTCAACCTTTGGGCTGACAAACTGGATGTGAGTATTTTTCACCAGCTCATCTGAGCCCGTTTTTAACATGGCTTTCCACTGGGTTGCTAAATGATGTTGTTTTACCTGTGACCTTCCTTGCTCTCCTGAAGAGTGGGAAGAAATCATTGATTGACCCACCTGCTGATGGCAGTGATGGTGGAGGTCCCCACTGCCCTGGTGATCTCAGCAGCGCGTGCTGCACTGGACACTGGGGCAGCAGTGAGTATCACTTCCATTCATGCACAAACCACCATAATTTATAGACTCCCAATGCACTGGCACTAGGCTTTGGGGTTTGGCTGACTTCCTTATCCCAGTAATTGCAAAGGCTATGCCTGAATGAACCCATCACAAATATTTAGCAGGAGGTGTCAGGAATGTTGTGTCTTTATGAAGTATCACGAATCTCTGTTTGTTCTAGTGCAGTGTTACCACTTTGGGAGTAGGGCAGAGACCTTGTGCTAGCTATCAGCTTGTGCAAGCCTGGTGCTCGTGTACACAGGCTCACCCAAATCCTCTGGTAGGTCTTCAGAGGGTCATGCAAGCAAGATGTGAGTGCTTCTCTGGGATGTGAACACAATAAATTCCTAAACAACTATCCTTTTGTGCCCAGCTGAAGAATATGTAAATGGCAACTCTGAAAGGACTGATAACAAGGAAGAAGACGTTAATGATGAAAGCCAAAGTGCTCCTTCTTCTTGCTCATTGATACTTGGCCCAGACAGAAACGTAGGGAGATCCATGGACAGATGTCATCATGACTGGTGGATGCATCCTGAATGCAAGCAGGAAGAGGGGTGAAGCTTTTCCAATGCTGGCTCCTCACAGACAAGGTATGATGAAGATAGAGGAAGCTTTACCAACTGAGAAAGATCTATAACACTGGGCTTGCCCAGATAGCCTTCAGCATTCCTGGGGTATCCACCTTTGGAAGGAGCAAAGCTCGCTTATTCACACAATTACTACTGCATATGCTGACTGTGGTGTGGGTTTGTCGAGTAATTTCTGAAGGCTAGCTGAGCCCTTGTGGCCTTCTCCCTGGTCCTTACAGCAAAGGAGATGTGCTCAAGGCAAAGATGAGTGACACAGAAACTTCTCCAAAGGCAGTGCTGCCTGTTGGACTCACACCAGCAATGAGGAGAAGAGAGTGGCCAGATAAGGCCAGAATTGTTTTCCTTTCTTTCCTAATATTTGTCGTTTCCATGGTGACAAGTCCCTCTTCACCAGTGTCAACTCATTAGACCTAGTAATGACAAGTCCTATTTTTCCCTAATGAATTCTGTTAATCTCCATTGTGGTCAGACTCTGTTTACCCTTGAAAATGGTTATTATGGTTTAAAGCACGCCTGGTGTGCCTCAGGGATCTTCTCTTTCTATTAATCCTTTTTTTTGGTCAACATGGTAGAGATTTACTTTCACATTTTTGTATTTCTATAATTAGTATAGATATAGAAGAAGCACAGAGAAGGACAAGACAAAGAAGGATTTCCTGCCAAAGATGGCTTGGTGCTCCAGCAAGTTAGTGTCCTTGCTTTCCACCTCTGCTAGTAAGAGCTGATGTGAGTCACAGCTGAACCAGCTTAGGAAGTCTACATTTAACTCTTCAGATATCTGCTGATGACTTTCTGGATCAAATTAGGATGCTGTAAACAAGAAGTTCAATTTGTCCCTTCCCAGGAAGTGTCTACCCACACAGCATATCAGCTGCAGCCAACCAGCGAGCAAGGCGAAGACTTTGATGTGACATTTCTGCCTTCCCGGGGGTGGCATCACTGGAGAGAACGCAGGATCTGGTTTCTAACATGTTCGTCGCACACAAAAAAGATGCAGCAACCTTATAATGTGATGGGTGGTATTACCAGCACATGCAGACATTGTGGTTAGGTGTCTCCACTCCCTTTCTTTTGCATCAGAACAAGGGACCGGTCCCTCCTCTGTCACCTCCCCTCTGAGCAATGTTTTGAATCAGATGGTCAGAGCACAATGGCCAGTGAGACCTTCCCATCCTAAGGAGGCACTGTGCAAATTCATTACCCCCTGCAATGTCAAACTGCAGCCTGCTATCATCCATCCTTTTCCTCCTAGGACTGCCCAGCCCCTCCCTTAACAGTGCTGCTAGAGCAAGCTTCCTAAGGTGAATTTACCATATTAAATTTGTCTGTGTTATCTGCACTGCCCTGGTGCTGGTTCAGGCAAGAATGATGGATATGGTCCTAGCCCGATAGAAATTAGGGAAGTTCACACTGTGTTTTAATAGCAAGTGCAGTGATTTGACATTGAATAATGGAGCTGGTCAGGTTCTATTAGTGGCAGATTAGACCATAATTCAATCTCATACCTTGCTGTTTTAAGCCTTTCTCACAGACTGTATTAAACCTGACCCAGGCCTGAAGAGGCAGAATGGAAATGTTCTGTGGTACATGGGGATGAATTACATCTCACAGGGAGGAGAAGACACAGCTGCATTTGGGCCCCATGGGACCACGATGGCAGCAGCTCCAGCTGAATCTGGGACATCAAATTCCAGTGCTCCAACTCACCATCTGAGACACAACCCAACTGGAAAAACTTTTGAGTGGGCATCATTACATAGGGCTGCACCCACTGGAGAGGGGGCACAGACCCACACAGCTGGCATATTGGGCTGGAAGGAGCGGGAATGTCACACGGATAAGGGACACGTGCAGCTGGAGAGGGCAAATCAAAGGGGGGCCCAGTACGTCCATCCCAGGAACGGTACCAAGGGTGGGATGGAGACAACAGAAAGCTAAGCGTGCCTAGATGCAGGGTGCCTTCCGGGGAGTCATCAGTAAAGGAGGGCATCTCTGTGAATGCTGGGGCTCCACACTTCTCCAGGGAGAGTGCACAATGTGAGGAAGAACCCCAGGGCACAGAGAGACAACCCCCCCACTTTGTTCAGTGGTGGGGAGTCAGGCAGATGTTTCTAAGGAACAGCTGAACACTGCAACACCTGGCTGCAACCCATAACTCATTCTGATGTCATGCCCCTGCAGATGTCTTCCCGCAGCTCTCGCTTACCTCACTCCTACAGTCTCTGGCCATGGAGTGTTTCTATCACCTCTTGAAGCTCAGCAGCTCCACGTCTGTGTTTCAGACCTACTTTCAGAGTTTTCCCACCCTGCCTGGGTTTTGTTTGTTGAATTAGTGTGTGATTGGATAGCTGACATGGTGCTGTGTTTTCTGATTGAGAGGAGAACGCTGAATTACTTTAGCAATCATTTATTGAGTACCTAAGATACAGAAAACCTGAGAGATAACAATGTCCTGGAGATTAAATTCTCCATTAGAGAGATCTCAGTAGTTAGGCTAGTAAATATTTTCTCATCAGTTTTCCCTGATCTGCCATCCCCCCTTGCTGAAAGCTGACAAAGCAAGCAGGAGTTTCAAGCATCCCTTCATCTTCACAAAACAGAAGAAGCCCCCCCCCAAAAAAACACAGACATCATCATCCTGCCTGCCCACCGTGCAGAAAGCTTCCAGCTACCAAGCCTCTCCCATAGCCCTGTGAGGCTTTTGCTGGCCCTGGGCCCAGAGCAACTTTTGGTCACTGCGTGTTCAAGCTGGGAGAGTTTAACCATCGGAAGACATGGGACATGGACCATCACCTCAGAGGAACACAGCCACAGGAGCCCGAAGGAGAGGTTTTGCTTCTCAGCTGCTTTTGTGATATCCAGCATCTCTTGCATCCCCTCTGGCCTCCTCGCTGTGTGCAGAAGTATCCACGGGGACAGCCTTTGAAATTCATTTGCGTGTGGACTTCAGGGCAAACTGGAACCTCTACAGCAACATGGTGGGTATAGAAAAATATAGACATTGGAAAGTGGTAGCATAGGCAGATATAAAAAAGCAGTCAGCAGGATTTCTTTACTTTGAAACACAATTTCTGATCTTTTAGACTATTAACCTTGCATGTTTATTTACACCTTTGTTTCTTGTGTCTTCCAGCACTTGCATGCAGCAGCCAGATTCCTGCTTGCCACCTGGACAAGGTGGCCTAGGACCAGCAACTCACCCAAAAACTGGCAGCCTTGGCAAAGAGGGTAAATAAAGTCTGTTTGCCCTGAGCCATCTCGGGGAGCTCATGGGAGAGTCAGGACCCCAAGGGAACCCCCTGGAAGACATCAGCTGAACTTTCAGTACCCTCTGAAAGGGAGGAGGGCTTGGGCAGATGGTCCCTTTGAGTGGGGGCTAGATTTCTCCTCTCCAGAAGAGCTGGGAGGGCTGCTGCAAGCCACCCAGGAAGCATAGTACCAGTGCCCAGCAGGAGGTCCCGTGCTGGAAGCGGCCGCAGCCCTTCACTGCAGTGAAAGCAGCAGCAGGCAAATGGAAGACGAGGATTTTCACAGGGCAAACAGCCCCTGGGTGAAGGCAAAGGGGAGGCCGGCTTCCAAGAGAGCTGATGAATGTACTGGCGATCTCCCCGAAGACAACTGGGGTGTTTGAAATCCTCCCTTAGTGCCTGAGGCACTGGTTATCATGGCAAGTTATTTGTCTCTGGGTTGCAAGGCCAGGTATGCTTTGCTGTTTTCCTTCCAGGACTCCTACATCTCTCCAGGATGAACCCTTCAACACAGGGGCCAAAGATGTTGCTCCAGGACACAGAAATCAAGCTCTGCCTCCGGACCCCCAGACAACCCTGGGCAAGCCTTTTCCTCCACCCATGACCCCAATCTGTGCAAGAGAAGTGCCACAAGCAGCACTTTATGGAGCACTCTGACACGTGCAGATGACAAGCATGGCATAAGGGCTGTCTCTTATGAGTAATCCAGGAAAGGTTCTCTGAGGTTCCCCACACTGCAGCTCATCAGCTTCTGCCTCCTAATTCAACCTCTCCTGGAGACTTCGCAGCACGACAGACACATGACCAGCACTTCACTGCAATTATTCACTTTATACAGATAGCGACTCTAATGAAAGTGGGTCAGAGCCCTCATACATCTCATGAAACATGGGATTTCTCACCTATACTTCGTAAGGGAGGCACAAGGACTGTATTTAAGACCACGTTATGGCTCTTATAATACTGCATGCAATCTCTCCTCCACAAGCTCCCTGGAGCAAAGTGAATGAATGCCCAGCCTCACACACAGTACACCAGCTCTGCAAGTTCTTGCTTTTCCAAAGAAAGATACTTCCAGTTCCTCACAAAATGGTAGCCTCCGAGAGCAAGAAATGCACATGTTCAAGAAAACACCCTCAGAACAGATTATTCCCTCTGAAATATTAGCACAGAATACCTTTGCTAGGTGTACCGCTTCAGGCTGAGCTCCCTTCCCCATCAGAGTTTCACATTGGAACAGCCAAAGGCTGTAGGAACCAGCTCAGTATGAGGAGGCTGCATTTGTGGTAGCTCCACCAGCCCTGGCCAATGCTACAACTGTATCTGCAAACCCATAGCCAGAAGCCTGTGTGGGTATAGTCAGCAAGCCAGTCTCCATCGATAGTCAAGGGGCTACCACAGATCTGGCCACTCCATGCTACATACTGCACGTGTCCTGCTGTGTTTTTGCAAGCAGGAGTGGTGGGACCTTGTGATGGTCCCCTTGGGTGACAGCGCTGCCCATCACTCCCTGAATGCTGTTCCAAAGTCCTGTCACCTCCAGGATGCAGTTATGGGATCCCTGAGCCCGTTGGGGATCACAACGCTTATTCTATAAAGGTGGTTCTCATGTGCCAAATGCCAAATTAACTAAATGAAGCTCAGAGGTGGCACAAGCCATGTAGGCATGTAACTGCACTTGTAAATAACGGCGTGCTGAGGCAGAAGCTGGAATTACATCCCTCCAGACAGCCATTCGGTAAGGGAGAGAATAGGACGCACCTGCTGTAATGCCATGCATTAAAAAGCACTTATGCTGCGAAAACCAGCATTAGAATAGCACATAAACATTGCTGTCATGATCTCAATGGGACTCTGGAGTCCAAATGGGAGCTCTGGCAGCCTCCTGGAGCCTGCAAAGGTGGGGGTGGGAAAAAGAAGCCATCTCATGTATTATACTGATACATTCCTGGCATATAAACTCCTGCTGATGCACCCACACAGCTTGCATGGAAACTCAGGCAACTGTGCAGCAACAAGGGGGACCAGCTCTGCAGCTCAGAAGCTCCCAGGAGGTCAGACCATGGGCAGTATGGCACTTAAGTTTCCTCTTAAGCAGAAACTGCCTAAATGTCACAAATCCAGTTGAAACCTGAGCAGTTCCCAAAGCCCAGTAAAGAGGATACTGTTTGCATCATGGTTTCATGGCTTTTCCAGCAGCATCTCCATCCCTGTCCTCTCCAGTGGCAGCTGGTGCATTGGAGACCTGTAAAAACATGGAAGACATGACAAATACATTCTCATTCCCAGCCATAAGCCTGACCAAAATGTTGGTAACAAGGACATCAGTGAAAACACCGAGGAAAAAATATTTGCCATTGCTTTTTCAGGGAGGGAAGCTGGCATGGAAGGAATTTGTTGTCAACATTCATCAGAAACTGTAACGTCCTCACCAGGAGCCTTATCATAGAATCACAGAATCATAGAATATGATTGGAAGGGACCCACAAGGATCATTTCTGCTGCTATTTCCCCAGCACTGCAGCAAGTACTGGGGTGCTGTTGTTTAATGTCTGCTAGCAGGTCATCAGCATTATAGCTAGGAAAGAGTGGGAAATGAAATCTAAGCTTCCCGCTGCTGCCTTCTTTGAGTATCTGTTGCATGTGGAAGTATACTGGGAAGAAAAGGGAAAATCAGGACTGGTGGGATACCTTCCAGGGTGTTGTATTTTGGAGGAATGGGTTGGGAAAAAAATCAGAAGCAGGCTTGAAACGGTAACCTTTCAAACGCAAACTTCGCCTGCTGCAGAACTGTGCCTCACACCTCTTACTTGTGGATTAGTTCTTAGCTCGAGTTTCAGCTTTTAATTCATTCAGCAAATGTTGCTGACTACAGGCAAATGTGGTCTTTGTGGCTTCTTCCCCCTCAAAGTCTTCCTGAGCGAGAGCAGAGGGCAGCCCCAACCCACCTCTCTGTGAAGAACAGGCAGTGCTGGCATCCTCACAATTCTTTTAAACTGATGGAAAATCGGAGAAGTCAGGGTTTCTAATTAAAATCCAAGTTTTCTATATAAAAAGCTGGGCTTTTTCTCCTGAAAATTTTCATGTTTTCCTATGTGCTTTTGCAACTGTGAGCAGAGACCGAATGAGTTCAGGGACGATCTGGAGGATTAAGAGAAAAGGATGAGCTCCAGGTCCACGGGGCCACTCAGAGTTTGATGGTGACATTAAATGAACTTCTAACCTCATAAGGAGCAAGCCAGGAATTTAAACCAATCCTGACTTTTCTTGTCTGTCTATGAGGAGGTTAACTGCTATGAGGATCTTTACCTACAAGCTCAGAGACAGCCCTAAATGTCCCTGGTTTAAGGACTGGCATGGCCCTGGTAAACACTAGACACTGCGCTGGAACTGGAGCAAGGTGGAGAGCTGTGGGTCCACCAGCAGCCAGCATTTCTAACACGTTTCCTGCAGAGGCTGAAGATCTCTACCCACGCTTCCACTCATCTCCTGTCTGCTTGCAGCCCTGCTTGCTCTGACTGCTGTCAGGCCATCAAACACACGCTCCTTAAAGGACTTCAACAGCCTCAGGCTCCATCTCCGTGGTCAAAATACACGGACTTGCAAAAGGGAAGTTTCCTCCCATTTCTTCCTATCTCTGCTCTGCGGGTGAACTGGGTCACCTCTTGTAACGCTCACACTCAGGGAACCAGAAGACCTTAGAAACAAGGAAAAGAAGTGATAAATTTGCCAGTCTGGACAACAAACATGAGGACACGCATACACAAACTTCCCTTAGCCATCTTGGCATTGCAAGAGGAACTCAGCAATCCAGAATAGGCTTGTACCCACTTTCCAGGCATCTCTCTGCAACACAACTCTCCAATCTATAAAATGGGAACAACGATGCTATCTCCACAACTAAATGATTTGAAATGTGCAAAGGCAATAATAATAACTTTGGTGAAAATAAAGCATTTAGTGTCTATGGCCAGCCCTATGTACTTGCAAAGTCCAAAAATCCCCAAAAGATTGAAAGGGTGACAATACCTAAAGGCTGCTGAGAAGTGACCCATGACTCTACATCCAGGTTTGTTCTCAAGAGATTGCTTTCCCTGGCTGCAGAGACAATATTTCATTGAGTGGGGATGCCTGGAGTGAGTTCTCCTGGGACTTGGATCGAGAAAAAAAAATCACGTTCAGTGCATTGAAGCATTTTATATCTGAGCTTCAGTGAAAGTCAATAGGAACCATTTACACCGAGACACGAGTACTTGAAGTGCACCTACATGGTACAGACCAGCTGTGCCTGTGGTGCCTCGTGGAGGTGACGTATACAGATGTTAACTCATCCAAAGACCTCAGTGCCCGATATCACACGGCAAATAAAAGATGTTGGAGAGAACTCTGATTTTAAACTCAGTTACTCCAAGTTGAAAGCAATGACAGCAATTCTTACTCTTGCTGTCATTAANTCTATAAGATGGTATTGAAATAGACTGTGCAATACACCAACCATTCAGAAGCAGAAATTCTTGACTGCAAAATCTTTCCTGTGCCAATTAGACCCCTGTACTGAAACACTGCAGGGGAAACCTCTCTCCAACAAACATTTGAGCAACCATCTTCACAGCTAAAAATATAAATCCTTTGCCCGAGCCCTTCTCCCTTTTCTCCTAATAACACATCCTCTGAGGAGCTTTGTGCCCTGCCTGGGTAGAAATCACCTACGGGGAATAGTTACCTAACGTCATCGAGCAAACCTTGCATAGTCAGACGAAGGGGAGGATTCGCAGCACCAAATCTGAAGCCTCAAATAGCAGTGCAATTATACTCTTTACTGGTGCAGTTCCAGGAGTATCCAGACAAACCACGGGCAAGCACAGAGTAATTTTATCCTGATATGCCTGTCTAAACAGCAGATAGCTCCTCAGTAGTGTTCTCCCTCGCTTGTTAATTTAACGCTTGGTATATAGGAAAAATTAGAATTAAAATATACCCAGCTGCTTCCTCCATTCCTGACTCCATTTAGAAATATCTCACATCTCCCCACAAAATGAGCTAAACTGCTTGAGACACTCGAGAGCCTGGATTTTATTTTTCGATAAGCCTGTGTGATTTAGGATCCTAAACTCTTAACGAAGGGCAGCTTTGCACAGCTCTGACAGCAGCACCCATCACATTCAAATCCCAGCCCCAGGGTGGGAGGGGAGACAGGTCCCTGACGCTTTGGGTGACAAATTCATGAAAGACCACAAGGATGTGGGTCTTGATGAAATGAATAAACTTTGGAAGACCCTTGCCTTTGCCCCCTACTAGTGTTGTGGTCATTCAAAACATGATGGCATCATGGGAGAAGACATCACGGGGTTGAAGGAGACAAAATACAGCCAGTACAATGACCCAGTGGAGTGGTACTGCAGCTGCAGCCCTGAGTCCCCTTCCCAGAGGAGGCACTGCTGGCTTTGTGCAGATCAAACAGAAATAAAGGTGGTTTTAGTAGTGCTTGAAGGTAGCCGGAGAAACGACAACGCAGCACCCAGGTAGCCAAGCCAAGCACAGGGCAGCACGTAGCACAGGAGTGATGAGATGTGAAATGAGTTGGTTCACACGTTATGACTCGCGGTGGGGCTGGGACCCGGGCTGTCTGAGAACCAGAGTCCCAGCACGCTTCCCACAACCCTGGGAGAGCAGAGGACCCCGCTGGGAAAAGCACTCACCATCCTTCAGCCCTCGTGTGCAGGTGACATGGATCCCTTTTCCGCTCCTCGTTAGCAACCGAAGACAGAGCCAAGCAGTTATCCGTGTGAGGAAGTGTGGATTCTCCTTTGGCCTAAGAAAAGGGAACAAGTTACTGGCAACGGAGGAGGTGGGAGGCAACCATGTAGGTTGCCCAACCATGGGCAACTGGAAAACCCACCTGCAGGAGAGCTGGTCAAGAGGGGCAAAAGGAAAAAGGTGAGAAGCACTTTGGTAACACAGGGGATCCGCAGACATGAGGACAGGCATAAAGCAGAAGAGGGCCTATGAAAGACAAGCAGCAAGGTAGGACCGACTTTTAAGAATAAATAGCTGATTTTCTGGAGACTTCAGGCAGGCTCAGTTACACATGAAGCGTGCTGCTCCTCCAGCCACGGGAGCAACAAGGAAAGGAAACCAGATGCTTGCTTAACACGCTGAAAGCCTTTCCTCCCCTTCTCCGAGGCTCTCCAAGCAGCAGCCATGCACACGTGATGGCATGGAGAAGATGCCTGAAGAGGCAAAGGCAGCTCTGAGGCTCTATTGCATGCGTCTTGCAAGAGGAGAAGGCAAGGACTACACTGGACCCTCGTTAATCCAAGTAGCTGGAGACCACGGGGACCACGTGAGAGAGTGAAAGCTTGCACATCTGCAGCACGGCAGTGACGCTCATGAGCCCATATCCTTCAGAGACACTTCTGAGTTTTCTTATTAAAAAATGAATTCTTGGGCTGGAGACAAAACAAAAGAAACACTCAGTTTAAAGCGTTATGCAGCAGCTACAGAAGTAGCCACAGGTCAATGTTAGTTACTGTGCTGTCAGAGTACTGAATTCTGGCATACTTATGTCCCTCTCCACTGCTTTGTTTTTTCCATGGCCTATGAAACAAACGGAGATGTTTCAGCTTGGAGAGTGCGTAGTGGAGATGGTGGGTGAGAAGTGAAACCCAGGCCTTTGAAAACCAACAGAACTACAGATTTGCCAGCGAGAAAATGGGTTGTCAGCACCCATCAGGAGGGAAAAGAGACAAAAAAAAAAAAAAAGAAGAGAATGTGAAGAGAAGAGAGGAGGAGAGACAATGAGAAAGTTCTGGGTTTAATCAAGACGAGCCAGGTAGGCAGAGTGGACCTGTGAGCAGAGGTCCTCTGCCTGTCCTGACCCAAAAACAGGGTAGACAGGATGAGGCAGGGAGATGTGGAGTTTTGGTTGCTTTTCCAGGACAGCAGGCAAGTGACAGCTCTGCGGGAAGATGCCACTCGGTGCCTCCAAACGAGTGATGGAGGTCACAGGAAAGGTAATATCCTGGGAGAGGAGTGGATGGACAATTATTAGAAGACACTTTTCTGTGAAATCCTCGCATTTCAAAAAGGAAGGACCGGTGATAAATTTAGGTTGGGAAGACAAAAAATGATGTAGGGACAGATAAGTAAAACTTCTGGGTCAAAATAAGTCTCAAGTGATGAATAAAAGAGGGAGAAGGACTGTACCAAGGGCTGGCAAGGAGGAACATGATAAAAAGGAAGTGACAAAGGCTGGGAGAAATCACTTTAAGAAATATTGATATATCAGAATATCAAATATCGGAGATATTCCTCCTAGATAAGCAGTGATACCTGCAAACCTTGAAGCATTCCCCGATCGTCTCAGGGATGAACCCACAGTGGTCACTTCCCCTGGGAAGGGCTAACTTGTCTGCAAAGCACACATCTTTAAGACCATGGAAAGAGTTTTCTGCATCTATTTCTGATGCATTTCTCCATCAGGGCAGACCTGAGTCTGGAGGAGACCTGAGTGTATGCCTTGAGAAGTAGCACCAAGTGATCACCGTGAGGAGGAGAGATTCATGATCACCCAGCGATAAAACAGAAACCTACACTAATTCCTTACTGTGAGCACAAAATGAGGCCAGGTGGTTAAACTCCACTCTCCTGTCTGCATAAAGCTGAGCACTACTCCATCAGGAGTAAAACACCTGAACAGAAATTCCAACGTTTGTCTGTGTCAAAGTCCAAACTGGAAAAAAAGCGGGTGCAAAGCTGATGCTCAAAGCCCACGTAACTCATCTTCAGGAGCAGCTGCCCAAGGTGTGCTTGCAGGGAATCCAAAGCCTTCAGCAGATGTCGATGCATCCCTCAGAAGAATCGCACAGGGGCTGGTGGCTCTCCATCTCTACCTCCAGCCCTCTCTGGTCTCTCATGAGGGCCGTGGGGAGCCTGGGGTTTCACTGGCTCAGTTCCCGTTCGTATTGGTATGAAGCAGCCTCCAGCCTCCCAAACACCTGGTGCCACAAGACCAGGCTCACGGACACCAAGCTCCAAAGCAAAGCAAGGAGGTTTGCAAAAAAAAAAAACCCTACATTTGTAAATACATCCATCCATTGCTGCATGATGAGAAGAAACGCGCTCCAGTTAAAAGAAGAGACCCTCAAAAACATCTAACCTTTCAAGAGCTAAACAGAGCCAAAGGTCCAACCTGCCTGTGATCAACACATGGTTTCCAACAAGCTCCCCTTGCAACACTAGTACGTCCTCAACTTCCTCAGCTGTTTCTAGCTGTTCAAACTCAGATGGTCACCAGCACTTTCAATGAGTACTTGTACTTTCTTGGGAAAGATGACTTTCTTTCTTTTTCTTTTTCTCTTTTTTTTTTCTTTTTCTTTATCTCTCTCTTTTCTTTTTTTTTTTTTCTTTTCTTTTTTTTTTTTTGGTGCAGGTTTTGATGGTATGAGTATGGAAGGTGTGTTACCATTTCTAAGTAATCAAGGTAAGTGAATAGTAACTTGTGTTACACTATCAAGACAAGGTTGATTAATTTGTAGTTAACATCCATTTACTTCATTATCCCTTCACTCAAGCTTGACAAATGTGAAAACAACAATGAAAAATAGAAATTAATAGGAGTATTAGCACTGAACGCAACCTACAACAGATTTAATCCTCACAAAAGAGAATACAGATATGTTAGATCTTCTTTCTTTGTAACGACCTTTTATCCACCTTCCTGTCCTTGGGCATAAATCTATTTAAATTTAAAGAGATCTATTTATATACACACATGTGTCTGTGTGCGCGTCTATACATATGCATAGGTATGTGTAGAGCAGAAGGTTTTCTCATCAGTTATCAATTAGGGCTGGAAAAACCACTTTGACTAACCTAAAGCACGGGCACAGTTTGACCTTCCAGATGGTTTCTCTCCAGGCAGCAGCTGCTCCCAACGTGCCAGCAAGGGAGGTGACCCACGGGGTCCTGTCCCCACGTGGCCCTGTGCTGAAGGGGACAATCGGCTCCATGCGGGACGACAGGCGAGGAGCAGGGAGAAGCACGCCGATGCCAGTGAACACCCAGACGTTGCCCTGTCCACAAGGGAGAGATCTTTGGAGCACCTCCACTCTTGTGAAGGGCACCGCAGACATCTCGTGCTGAACAGAGGGGCTGCATTTGGGTGGAAAGAGGATGCCTCCCCAGTTTTAGACAGATGTAGGCATCTCCTCCAGCCCTGCTGCCATTTGAATGTGCGTGCATAGGCTATAGTGCCAAGAGTTGCTTACAAAATTATGTTAAAGCATATTCAAGCCAAACCTCCATAACACCTCAAATTGGACCACATTGCAGCAATGAAGTGAAAATCCATAGTGGGAAGTTGTCCAGATGCTTGCACATCCTCAAGACAAAACTGAGGACCCATAAGGAAATAGGGAATTTCGGTCATTACTACATTCCACAGTGAAATCCTCTTGAAAGAAGAAATGCTATTAAAAAAGCTACACATCTACCTTCAAGGTGACCTGCAAATGAAGAAAAATTGTTTTGTGCCCTTATTTTTGGCTCAGCTACGAAGGCCCAAAAAGTTGGCAGGGATTTGAAGCAACACAGGGAATTTATTTTCTTTTTCTATTTTAGTAAAAAAAAAAAAAAAATTACAGTGTAAGTANAAAGTCTGCTAGAAATTCAGTTCTTGTCTTCCCTGGAACTCCGTAGCCAAAGAGAGAACAAGTGAAATCATATCGGGGAGGACTGACCCCGGTACATCCAGGAGAAGGATGCAAGGTCACACCACCTCCTGGTTTGCATCCAGAGGAGAGGGAATGCTTTTGGCTGCAGGGGTTTTATTTCTAGAAATATAAGTATTTGTTTGGCTGTTTAACTTACTGATCTAGGGAAATCTTGGGTGAAAGAAAGTCTCTGATAAAGAGCTAATTCCCTTTCTCCTTTCACTGCCTGGTGGGGGGGTTGCCATATAAGTAGGGCTGGATGGAGAAGAAGTAGCGAGGGGAAACCCATGTCTGTGCTAGGAACCAAGATGACTCATGCTAACAGCTCGTGGGGAAGGAAGGAGGTGGACACTAAAAATACGTGCATGGAAATTTGGAGAAATTATAAGCAATTAAGTACCCACTCTAAATCAGAAGTGTCCCACCTTGCTAAAAAAAATAAATAAATAAATAAAAAACCCTCAAGCGGGTAGACAGCATGTATATTTTAGTCCTTCTTCATACACGAGTGGGTTTGACTTGTAAAGCTGTGCTGGGGAACAGTGCTGGGGCAGGGGATGCTGGCCCATGAGCCCACCACCGCAGAGGATATCACCGATGGGAGAGAGAAGGCCCAGCTCAGCCCTCGGTGCCGTGGAGGTCACCACCACCGTCAGTGGTGGACACAGCCCCCTTGGCCACTGGGTGTCCCCAGGGAGAGCAGCCCTCCTCAGGGTTCTCTGGCCTCCCTCCAGCACTGCCTCCCTAAGCCCTCTGGCACCTCTTTCTGACCCACGCACTTATTTCAAAGCTAAAAGAGCTGGAATGGTGTGAACCAGCAGAGACCTGATCCTGCTCTCCCAGGATCCCTGAAAAATGTCACCTTTCACCTTCATGAGGAGCATCTGGGCTGCGGTGGCACAGCATGTCAACTTCTCCAGGCAAAGTCCACTGGTGCCAGCCTCCAGGAAAGAGGACAACCACTAGAGCAGCTCCAAAAACCTCTTGCGCTGCCCTCAAACCGCTTTCCCCTACACACACACTGCCACAATACAGCAGCCTGCTCCATGCTTCACTGGGGGCAGATACCTGGTTTTCCAGAGGCCAAAAATTCCTTGTGGGGTAAGAGAGATGGGACACTAAAGCTGTCACTGGTTGTTATACTTGGACTGGGATAGTTCAATGGGTTGTCCACAGTCAGGATAAAGAAACAAACAAAAAAATCTGATTTAATAGAATTTCATTATTATTTTGCATTTTTTTAATTGTTGTTTAATTGTTTAATTGTTCAACTGTTGGGAGGATGTGTCCATCATCTCTTACTCCAAAAGCCCTCGCTCATTTCCATGACAATTTTGTGACACTTTTCAGAAATCCCAACTTTTCCTGCTGGAAGAGGTTTACAGGAGCAGGAAGGCTGCTGGGCTGAAGCTGTAGGCATGCAGCGATGGCACAAGGCAGGACCTCGGTTTCCCAGGGAAATAACGCGCAGGATGGGAGGCTGAGGAAGGAGGGTTCATGGGAGCGTCGAACAGAGCCCCCTGTTTCCCATTTAACTCCTAGCTCTGCAATTCACTGTGTGGTTCTGCGACATTTTACATAGAAATCATTTGTTAAAGCAAAAAAAGTCTTTTACTTACCAACCCTGGCAGACGATGCCACGCGGACCTGTCCGGAGCATGACGGAGGAGCTGGGTGACACCGCTAAGCAAAGAGCTTGGGAGCAGCTGAACCCCGTTTCGGCGGCCCGGGAATTGTCGTACCATCCAGGACAAGGGAAAAACAACTGAAGCAGCACCCTGAAAATGACTCGAATGGGTCATTAGACAAAAGTGTGGGACACCAGCGCTTGCTCCAGAAGGGTGAGGTTGGAAAGGATATTACGAGCAGGGAGGATGTTTGATTTCCAGCCGAAACGAGGTCGTGGGTCCCGATGGGTCAATGGAGCCAGGCTGGGCCTCCTCTTGGGACCTTCTCCCGTGAGAACCACTGCAGCAACAAGATCCTCCAAAAAGTGCAAGTCCCAAATCAAAAGTCAAGCCAGTGCTAAAGGAAAGACATTACAAGATCTAAAACTGTGCTACCCAGAGGTATTAAGATGTTGGAACTAAACCTGCCTTATTCCCACCAGTGGTTGCATTTTAAGGAAACCTTTTAAAAGGATTATCTTCAGGAACTCTCTTTCAACAGCCTTTCCTTTAAGAGTCCTTCATGGTGATACTGTTATTAATTATGCTATGTGATATGATTATGTATTTATTCAGGTACGGGTTGGAAACGCGAAGCAGGGCTAACATTTGCAGGCGTCACTTACAATATGGAGCCTGGTAACTCCAGCCTTTGATCTGGGTGGCGTTTTTATAGGGGATGTGTGCAGGGCAGGCTTCCACGAGGTAGCTCATATCTACGCTGTCGCCAGGTCGTTTGATCTTGGGGTGATTGGCTGGTCGCTTTATTTGTACACGGGTTTTTTGGAAGAGTGGCGAGGACCCCCCGAGTGCCGGCTGAGGCTCTTTTAACAGGCAGCCGCAGGAAAAATTATATGCGGATCTATATCAATATCTGGCTGAAGATAAAGATATATGTATTTTTATCTGTCTATATAGGTATTTCCATATCTAGCTGTGTCTCTATTTACCTATTTTTTTCAAGAAAAAGCCAACTTCTTACACAGCTTTTACCGCTACATTTAGACCACAAAGGCGAGTTATTCTGCATCGCTCCACTTCCAGCCTCTGCGAAGGTCTCCGGCAAGTGACTGATGGTTTAACAGCCTCCGACTTGGGGTGCATGGTCTCATCCTCCTTATAACTATTCTCTCACATCCAGAGCACGGGGGGAAGAAGCCGCCTCCAGCTGGGGACAGCCCCACCTAACACACGGCAGGCGGCAGCCCCCAGGAAGAGCTCACCTTGGGTGGATTTGTTTTAATACTTGAACGCGCTTCCGATATTGAGAGAGGTTTGCTCTTTGGTCCCTATTCCTTTAAAGAGAATTGCATCCCAGGTTCAGGTGCAGTCCTAAATGCAAAAAAATGCAGCCGTGGCCCTTCGATTTGGAAGGTCTGAGGCCACCTGGCCGATTCTTGCCTTTCTGTAGCGTGCTCTCTCTGTGTGCACAGAGCAATGTGCATCAGCGCGCGGACACAAACATGAGCACCTACCCCATGCAGCTGGATTTACCTCAACACTCATAAAGGACATGCGCTAGGAATTTAAGAAATATTTTAGGTTTAAATACAAATGTTCTGCTCCGGGTCACAGAGATGTTGTCTTTGTATGTGCACAGCGTGGGCATCGTATATATTGTGCATATATACAGCATACGTAGCTTGTATGTATGTTTCAATCTATGTCCGTGCACTTACAATATATGAATGCTGTAAATATCTGTACAATACGTGTGCATTTTATTTTATAGGCACGCACATAGAGAGAGAATGAACTATTTGTGTAACATAAGCGTAAAGACACAGTACATACATGTTGAGCGTACGAGCTCTGCTATATATATTATATATACACAAGTAGACACGTATATAACATCTGTAGTTCATATATTATTTATAGATATACACAGACATTTTTTCCAAACTAAAACATTCTTTTTTTCATATTGCTAATTTACTCAAAGTCTGCAACATAAAATGGGAGCTGGGGGTCGGGGGGAGAAGGGAAACTTCTCTTTGCCTACTTCGGCTGAATCTCTTATTATTTCTTTTTTTAAGGAGACTTCATTGTATATTCTAGAAAAGTATATTGGTGGGGTAGGTTTACCAGAGGCAGAGAGAATGTGCAGGGAGTGAGAAAGTGAATTGATGGATGGATGGTTAAATGAATATAAATGAACTGATACCTTTACAGGAAAATAACATTTCTTTTCTTTTTTTTTATTCTATAGATCAGTGGGTTTTGTATCTGTAATTCTTTCATATCAGCAAAGAGGAAATAAACTCCCATGTAAATCATTTTCCCCCCATCTGGAAGCATATTAAAAGCATGCCATTTTTTTTTTTCTTTTAAGCAGAGCCTTTTTTCCCCCTATTTGCTTATCGGTTCATCCACCATTACATTTTAAATGAAATTGCAAGACCCCCCTCTCCTCCCCCCAAATTCCGGGCTGATGTTGGAAAGAGGGAATCAGCCTCTCCCATGCTTTAGAATAACTGACCTAGATTCAATTACAGATAGACCCGGCGGAGAGGACGGCACCTCGCCGCCTTCTCAGGGGTCTCTTCAAAAAAAAAAAAAAAANCTATAAAAATATATATATAAAAAAAAGGAAAAAAAAAAAAAAACCCAAAAAAAGGAAAAAATAAAAAAAAAAAAAAAAAAAAAGGGTGGGGGAAGCAAATAAACCGGCGGCTCCCACCCGGGGCACGCAGCCGCTGCAGGTGCCCGGGGCCCCTTGGCTGCGCTGCCCCGACAGAGCCCCGGCTCCGCCGCAGCGCCCGCCCCGACGGCGCGGCCCCGACGGGCCCGCGTCTCCCTGCCCTCCGCCACCCCTCCCGAGGCTCCCGGGGGCTTCTGGAGCGGGGGGATCCGCTTCGGAAAGCACAGCTCGGGGGGTGGCTCGTGGTTCTGGACGGCTGTCCCCCGGAGGGAGCGGGGGCAAGCGGGGGACACCGCGG
>VXAA01001014.1:221202-233660 GCA_013399115.1 Anseranas semipalmata | reverse complement strand
CCGCTCTCAATAAATGACTTTCATTTCCCCGTGTGCGCGCGGGGCCGCGGAGGAGGAGGAGGAAGAGGAGGAGGAAGACGGGGCGCATGATTTAGATTCCGCTCACCTGGACGGGGCCGGAACTGCCGGAGGCTTTGCCGCTGCTGCCACCAGCGCCGTCCCAGTGGCTTTTTTCGTTGCGCCCAGAACTGCGCCGCGAATTTCTCAGCCCCGCTCCCCCCTGCCCAGAGCGGGGGCTGCGGGCCGGGCGCCCCCCACCCACCGCCGGGACGGCTGCGAGGATCCCCCCAGACCCCTTCCCAATGTGGGGTCCCCTGAGCCTCTCCCCCTACTCCCCAGCAGCCTCTCCTTGCATACCGGACCCGCAACAAGAAAGGGGGTTGCAGGCGGCCCCTTCCCCCTTGGCTGCCCCCCTATCCTCTTCCGGATGCCTGCAGCCTTAACCCCACCTCGGGGAACCTCCGTGCCACGCGTGGTCCCGGTAGCCCCGTGGGCGGAGGATGCCCGAGCGCTGCCCGCTGCCTGCGGGCTTGGCCGGGCGACACGCGTGGAAACTTCTTTCCTAACATCCCCCACCCGTGGGAACAGCGATGCCAGCGGCCCCGGCTGCCCGAGCACTGCCCCGCAGAGCGGCAGCGGCCAGGAGCGCGCGGCCGCGCTTAAAATCCGCCCCTAGGCGCGTAAATACGCACCCCTCGCCCCCGCGCACTGTGTTTTCCCCTCCGCCGTTTAAAAATACAAAACCGCCTTTGTTTTCATTGCTTATTCTCAGATTCTTCGAGGAGGGGTGGAAATATATATATCATTTGTCATCCCGCGCGGAGATTAAGCAAGGGAAACCTGGCTTCGGTTTCAAAAATCCGGATAGCAAGACAAATCATTTGGAAGGGAGCGATGGCTCGCAGGATCTGCCTGCTCCCGAAAAGTCTTTCCAATCAGTTAATGTTGCTTCGCAATACTAATGATAAAAAATAGGCAGCCCCGCTTTCATTGGCTGGTTCCTTTGCCTTGCTGCATCACACACACGCTCCGATCGGGAGCTCGGGGCATTTCGGGCTGTATTTTGTTCATTTCCATCCTATATAAGTTAAAAAAAAAAAAAAAGGAGAAAGGAAAAGAAACATTTCCTTCGAGATACCAACGCCTCCACCCTTAAACGCTTCCATTTCTAACAGGAGCCGCCTGTCCTGGCAGGGTACCTGTTGCACCCCCGGAGAGGGACGGGGGGGGTTAAAAACTTCGCACCCCAGTTTTAGGCAGCAGCGATTCCCAGGGCGGTGCCTGAAACGCGTTTCTCTTCGCCAGATTGTTTAGACACCAAAACTAACAGTGCAATTATTATTGCTGAATGACATCATGGTAATGCAGAAAGATAAGAATGGGCTGATACGGAAACATTAAAATTATATTCTTGGAGATAGTTCATTTGGAATAACTTTAAATTGCGTGAGATCATGCAGCCTGCAATTTAATATCAGCATAAACAGAGCTGTGTTTTTGCCTTCATCTTCCTCCTCCTCTCAGGAATCACGGTAGGGCTTGCAGTGCTGGAATTGCCAAAAGTGACAGGCAAAGAGCGCAGCACTTATAATTTGAAAGTGTCTCTGCTCCAAAATTTAGTTGCTGGGGTATAATGGACCTTTAAAGATTTTTTTTTTTTGCTTCAGGCATTAGGAAAAGGAGGGGATTTTTAAATGCAGGGAGCACTTTTTGGAAAGACTTTCAGGTCTCTGGTGCTTTTCACAGGCACTGAGGACAGCGGTCCTACCTGCTGCTCTGTGTGGCTTCAGGTGCCTTCCCCCGTGCCACAGCCGCCCGGTGACATTCCCATGGGCAGCAATGCTTTTTGCAAATTTATGGAATTAGCTCAGTGCCCAGGCTGAATATCAAGATAATTTTCCTTCATATTTGGTTATTTTACATGCAAATGCATACACACATTTCTTCCTGCATGTGCCACATATTAAAACAGACCTATTTAATCACATCATCAACTAATATTTTTCCAATATTTGTCTGTAAAATGTACGCACACACACTCATAGAAGCACTGAGGCATTCACAGGTACTGTGCAGAACATACTTACAGGTTATGCTCTGTGCACGTTCGCAGTATTTCTTGCCCAGTCCCCCCTCCAACCCCGAGAACAACATCGATGGAAATAGAGCTAGCAAAAGTTACACAGCTCTGGCCCTCTGCACGGACAGATTTAATGGAGCAGGTCAGTACCCTGCCCATACGTGACAGGAGAGGGTAGCAGTGATGGATGTGGCAGACTGGAGCAGCCCACGAGCTGTTTTTTTCACACCGGCCAACAAGAGATGTTTGCTGGGAAGGCACCACGCACTGCGGGAGGCAGCTGTTGAATAACTTGCTACAAAAATAAAGGTTCCTCTCAGCCCCCATTAATTAGGACCTGGTTTATGTCTTGAAGCTGAAGAGTTTACAGACCTTTCCAAACTTCTTGTTCATTCTGCTCATTTAATCAACCCGTGATACTGTCTGATCTCTCCTGTAAATGCCCCCTCCTTTATCGCAGTGCTGTATGTGTTTACTGAACTCTTCTCTCACAGGTGATCTGCTCATTATTCCTCTGCAGCATTTGGGTCTTGCAGTCCACTGTTAATGAGGAAGACGATGGACATTTTTGGACCGGGGGGTTCCCTCTGGGCCAGTCACCCCAGGGAACCTCTGGTGCTGGGAAACCTGTCCCAGCTGGGACAAGCCAACACCGTGGGCAGGTGCAGCGTGTGCTCCTGTCACAGGTCCCCTGACGGCCCCTGCAGTGGGGGCTTCACAGGAGGGTCCCTGGGCACAACCCCTGCAAGTGACCCCTGGGGCCGTGCCGTGGCCATGCCGCATCAATGTGTCCTCCAGGGCTGAAGCACCGCAGCAGTTCCGTGTGCCCAGCCATCCTCCTACCTCCCAGCCTTCAGCGAGCAACTTCAGCTGCTATTTCAAGTGGCTTATCCTTTCCAGGGTGAGAAATGCCCAGCGGAAATCCGGCAGGATGCCTCTACAGAGCGCAGACCCACACAGAGGAGCCCTGCGGGGGCTGGTGCAGCCGTCCACGTGCCCAAGGAAGGGTCTGTGGAGACCTCCCTTTGCTTTCTCTGCACCGAGAGCAGCAGGTGGAAGAGCTAGTGAGCCTCTCCAGTCAATAAGGATATTCACTGTGGCCACGCATGTAAACCCAGGGCTTGGCACAGAGCTGACTTCCCAGATATTGCATGGCCAGGGAGCCTCCGTCTTTGTCAGCAGCATGAAGCAGAGGATAAACGACCTAAGCTCAAAAGTGCAGAGCAAGCTCATAAGGAAAGGTAGTATCTTTTATTAGATGAACTGATACAGTCAGAAAAAAAAAAAAAAAAAAAAAAAAAAAAAAAAAAAAAAAAAAAAAAAAAAAAAAAAAAAAAAAAAAAAAAAAAAAAAAAAAACCAGACAGGCTTTCAGGAACACGAGCTCTGGAATAGAACTTGCAAGAGAAGCTCCAAGGCTGAACTGTTTATCTCAGGTCCTCACCCACCTCCGCTTCTGGGGAGCCTGACGGCTTTGTCGGCAGTAACACAGCCGTCCTCCCTGGTGCAGGATGAAGCACAGAAGCAGGATTATTCCCAGCAACATGCCAGGCATGGGGAAACACAGGGGGCTGTCCAAGGCTGGATGAAAAGCTTGTGGTGGGGAGGGAACAGACCTCCAGGGCTTGGCATTTCAGGTGAGCTCTGCAATAAACCTTCTGGATCACTGACATGAGCCAAAAGCTGCACATGGAAAGATGCTCAGGCAAACATGACCGACTGCTACGTTCTGCAAACAAATACTCAAAAGTATTATTTTCCTGTTGTTATGCTGATACAGTTAAATAACAGGAAGATTGGAGTTCTGGTCATGATGCAAAGCTATAGAGGAAAATAATCCTTCTATCGATCTGTGTGATCCCATCACCAGTTCATAGGCTTGGGGTTCTCACAAATCTGTGTTTTGTCCCCGAGTACGGCATTTTGCATTTGGATATCTGAATGAGACGGATGGTGCTTAAAGGCAGTCGCTGCAGAGGTCCCCAAGGGCTGCAGCGCTCTGACATTCAGGAGCATCTGTTATTTTAGTGAAGGGTCGTTCAATTCGTGTCCACTCCATTTATTTAGGATCTGTCAGTTTCACACATACCAATAAGGTGGAGTCAGACTTTTTTTTTTTTTGTCAAAACTGCCTTTTTTTGTTAATGTGGCCACTCTTGCAAGAGATCTGCCCCATAAACATAGCCAAACCCACAGCTTGGTTAAGCTCGTGTTTAGCTCCCCACTTGTATGAACCAAATCACACAAGGACCATATAATTTCCTCCCTGCTCTTCTCACGTGCACCGATATGGCACTTCAGTTAAACATATTCACCAGAAATACAAAGCCTGTGAGAAGGTAGCACTCGAGACCCATCAAGAATCCGAAGAGCAGCCAATTTACCTTGCTGCGAGGGCTCCAGACCTCTTCTCCCCACTCACACAACTGTTCTCAGCATCTCCAGGTGAAGCTGCAGGTGTGGGTTGGGATATTTTAAGCACTGAAGACCATTTCTTACCCATGATGCTTCCCAGTATAAAGGTAGGACTCTAACACCGATGGCCAAGGGCTGGCTGCTAGATCCCTGCAGAAGTCATCCACTGCATAGTCCAAAACAATCTGGACAACCTCCAGAGCAGGTAGGGAGATTTTAAGTGTGATGTTTAGATCCTGGATTGCTGGAGATTACCACAGTAGTAAGAGATGCTCCATGGTAGTAAGAAATGACCAGTAGAAAGAGATGTTCTTCTGCCTCGAATCTGAGACCCTCAGTAGACTTCAGTGTCTGCAGACACTGCCTGGCAAACACAGCTTTGGACAGAATCAGTGAGGCAAAGTCTAAAAAGCCAATCATTTCTGTTGTTTATTGAACATTCAGCCCTGCCACTGACCTCAAAGAGTGAACCGGCTCCAGGAAAACCACAAAGCACGTACCCACCCATGCTGTTCGAAAATGCAACATCTTCCATCCAAACACTGCTTCGTAGGGGTGTGGATGCCTCTGAGATGCCTTTTGCGAGGCTCAGCGGAGCAGAATAACCCACGTACCCCCAAGCAGGGAAGGTGCCTACACATTACAGGCGTCTCAGATACCATGTTGTGGTAGGGGAACCAGCAATGGGTCCCCACCAGCAAGGGAAAGACCCCTCCAACATCCTCCCCTGGACTGCAGAAGCCGTTCCTCCCAAGGAAGCAAGCAACAAGGCTGTGGTCTCCAAGCCTTGCAATGAGCACCCTCCCTGGGCATCATGCTGACCTCCTGCCCAGCGAGGCCCTGCAACTTGCCTGCAGAGCCAGGAGAGAGGGAAACATCACTGCTGGACTCCAAAATATGTCAGAGAGGTGGGATCAGCAAAGTATTTGGGTAGAGAAGACCTACAAACTCTGCTGCAGGACAGACACGATGACCAGGAGCAGAGCCATGCTGGTCCGGCATTACCGAAAAATGTTCCTGGATGGTTTCGCACATGCCCTCTCCTGCCCTCCCCAGACCAGCCCCGCTCCTTCGACCGCAGCATCCTGACTTGGGGCCCCATCTCATTGGCAAACACATCCCTCTGCAGCAAACCCAACTTCAGGGGAAGTCTCAAGAAGTAATTTTGGGGGATGGTACAGATTACATGAGCGTGGCTTGAGGAAATTATTATATTTTTAATTGAATTTTGTGTGCTATGCTCAGATACTACAGTAGTGGGCCCTTTATCAATTGTTAACACGAATACTAATGAATACTAATGCTAATCATTTGTTTCTGGAAACAAATACAAAGATATTTGATGGAAAAATCTCTCTGAATTTTAACACTAAAAATAATGAAATGCATCAGAGTCCTGTGGTGCCCGCAGACAAAACCCTACAGTTACAATATGGTGACACAAAACGTGAGATACGGAGGAGCCACCGCTCGCATTTAGATATTCTGCCGAATAACGCAGCCACGCCGGGCTCCAGAAAATTATTCTCTTGCTACCCACAAGGAAAAAAAAAACCTCTAACAACCTTGGCCCAAAACTGCAGCAAATGCTTCCCAGGAAGCTATTAGCCACGTGAGGGCAGCCACCGCTCCCAGGCAAGAAAAGCAGCCAGGGGGTGTCCCGCAGGATCCGTCCCGTGGGGCTGGGACCTCACACACCCACCCATGCCTACGACAGAGCGATGCGCCCGGTTGTTATTTATTTACAGTGGTGATTTACGCGGCGCCCATCTCTCCAGCAGCTGCTTGCTCTTTACGAGGCTGGGAGATGAAAGCACACGGTATTTCCACCCACCCAGCCCAAACGGGAAGGCACGCTCGCTAACCCTTTCCTAACCCTCCAGACAGGGATTTTGTGGGGAATAATTTCGCCGGCAGGAGATTCCAGAAGCTGCAATTAATGAAAGACTTGGATGAAGCATGCCTTATATCTTGTTCCAGATACGGCCGTAGAGGTTTATACCGGGGTGGGGGAGGCATACGTTAAAGGGAGGGCCTGGAGCACACCCAGTCTGCAGCACCTGCAGATTTCACCCCCAGGATAAATAACTAAGATATCTCCGTCACTTGGGGCTGCTCAAATTATTCATAGCAAATAAATTACCAGGTGTATTCAGTCTGTTGTTCCCCACCCCCCTTCCTTTTCCTACATGCTCATGAATCACTTGGAAATAGATTCTGATTTCTGCAAGTGTGTCTATTAGTCATAATAAAGAGACGTGGCACGGCTCATGCGAACACGTGTGGCCAATGGGCTGTCGGCAAATAGTTGTTAGAGGTCTGGTATCTACTTCTGACTGGTGATTCAGGTCTTTTGCTGCTGCTTCCGAGCCCAGACTGGTGACGGGGCTCTTTTTTCATCTTTTTTAGCGAGCGATGGGAGTGAAGAGGGAGGACTGTGGAGGTGCTGAGCACAAGCTACTCTGCCACGCAGGAACCCCCAGCTCCTCCCACAGACAAGGCTGTACGAACACAGAGTGGGGACGGTGGTCCTCGCCGAGGCCATTCCCACCAACAAATGGAGCAGTCAGACCCAAGAGCATTGGTGCCCACCTCTGCATCCAGCAGCCGAGCTCTCGGAGCAGCCCACCAGCGCTGCCCATACATCTCCGAGACTCAACGCACCGAAGCAAAACGTTCTCTGCCGGCCAGCCAAAATACACCTGGACACATACGGATAATGTTCCCTTCCCTTCTACACACCAGCTGGCTCAATCCTGGCCACCGAGAAACTGAAGCGGCAAAGAAGATCAGCCCTGCTGAGACGAGGAGGAGGAGGCCCTGTGCCTGGCCTTCCTCCGCTGCGGTCAGGTTGCAGGGGACAGGAGACGTGTCTGATTACTGGCCAAACAATAATGAGCAGCGCTATTCAAACACATCCAATTACTGTTGTTATTCAGTGGGCAGAGGCCGACGTGAGAATGAAAACACAGAAGGAGCAGAGAGGTCTCTGCCTGGGAAAGAGTGTAGGAGCCTTGAAACACTCCCCTCTGAAAAGGGATTTAATCAACAGCGGCAAATTTGCAGGGTGAGGAGAAAGAATGAGTGCATTGTGCATGGCACTGACTTTTCGCGCTTCCTCCAACACAGGGCTCACCGATAACCCCCCCGATCACCACCCTCCCCCAGGAAGGACTACTTGCATGCATGAGATCAGGCTACCCCTTGCATCTAAACACAGCCCAGGGCATAAGTCCAAAAGAAACATCTTCATTTCCCTCTGGTGCTCTGGTTCTGTTGTGATCCGATAGCTTGTGATGGTCGAGCCACCTCCCAGACCTACCAAACGTGGGTCAGATAGGCCACCACCATCGTACCAAACTGTTAGATCCTCGTCCCTCCCAGCCCTGCTTAATGCTGGTTTTCACATGGCTTCCTGCACTGGTAGATCTGCCCGGAGGAGATCACAGGACCGCTGAATGGTTTAGGTTGGAAGGGACCTGCGGAGGTCATCTGGTCCAACCCCAAAGGCCAGGTTTTTAGCCCGAAAGAGCTGCTGTTGCAGTTTCACCAGGATAAAGGTAACCTGGCACCACATTGCTTAGTGCCTCCTTGAGGCTGCAGTGGCACAAGCAACTGTGTAACGACACATCCCATCCTCAGCTGGAGGCTCCTTTTGCTTCATCTCTGCTGGCATCACCCATTTCTCCATCCCTTGCAGTCCCGAATTCGCAGCTGAGTGGCAGCAGAAAGATGGATCCTGGCTTAGCCCAAAGGACTGCATCCAGTCTCTTGCTACGGAGGACATCCACTGCGGATAAGTCTTGGGGCCCCACATGCTCCCCAAAGTGATGGATCCCCCATTTTCCAGGATTAGCTCACCCACCAGGATCACAGGTGGTTATTGCTCCCCTCACAAATATTTGTGTTTTCACATGACTTGCAACAACACTCCAGGGATCCATAACAATTAGCCGGCCTCAGCATCTCAAGCTGTCGTCAGTCAACAAGACATGGAGACATAGCCTCCAAAATGAATCAAAGCAGAAGAAATAAATAGTTTAACCCCTTTCTTAGCTATTACTCCCCTGTTAACACCGGGGTCATCCCCTGTGGGATGGCAACATGTTTCTACTAGAACAGCACTGCTGAGATGAAGTGGAGTGCAGTTTTATTTCTGCACGTATGCTGCTCTTCAGAGCCGTGCCCCCAAAACTGACTCCAAATATGAAGAAAAAAAAGTGGCGAAGAAAATCTTCCTTCTTGTGTGGCTTCTTCTCACCGGCTCCAGGCTTTGGTAGCATCCCAGCACATGGCTTCCCCCAGGGCTGGAGGTGTGCTCAAATCCTGGCTGTGCCAAGCCTTCTGCTGATCCCCATCGCTGTCCTAACACGTGTGGTGAGTGGAGTATTTTCTTCAGTTTACAGACCAGGATTCTTTTCCAATTAATCAGTCCTGGTTGTGTATGTAATCACTTACCGACAGAAATCACAACCCAAAGCTTTTCTCTCTGACTCATGCGATGTTTTAATCGTTGCCTGCCAGGTATGTGGTTGGGCACCTGGGTCACAGCAGGATCAGGCCCAGAAACACAGTGGGATGGGAATATCCGAGAGCATAGAGAGAAAAGAATTTCAGGGAATTCAACATCTTGACCCCATTTTTTTGCTCCCAAGGGCTGATCCCTCTGAACTAACTGGAGAGGACAAGCAGAGCCTGTTTGAAACGAGAGGACTTCTGGGCAGGTCGACCTGGCAGCTCCAGCTCAAAGACTTACAATCTCTTTGGTCATAGTAAAGCTGGGCAGAGTGGCTTTCAATACATTTGTTCTTCCTACAAAATCTGGGGTTTATTTTTGTAGCCCTGGATAGATACTACAATTGCATCCTGTTTTTTTGTTTGGTTGTTTGTTTTTTTGTTTTTCCTTGAAAACTTGCCTGATTTCTAAGGCAAGAGAGCAGGAAGCTGTTTGCGAAAATGCTGCCCCTTCCATTTTTCTGTTGCTGTCACACAATATTTGTGTTTCAAGCCCTATTCCCTTGGAAGGGCTTTTTATTCTAATGCAGAAAATTTCAAGGATGCAAATGCATTTTCTGTTTCCCTTGCAAAACAGGAATGTTTCTCCTCTGGAAATTTTCCATTAAAAGAAAAAATAGCGTGAGCAACATTCCCCCTTTTGGAATCTAAAATAAATCCAGAGCCATGCCTCAGGAAAAGGGGGAAAGGAAGAGAGGAATGCTACAAACTCAGCGGGGCTGACAGCACGGACTGCCTTTGCAAAGCACCCCCGCTCCCACGGGTGCATGCGGAACGCCGTGAGCACCGCGGGCAGGTCCCGGCCGCTCTGAAATAGCTCAGTGCCACTGGAGTGAAAGGACCAGGTTGCAACCCGCATCAGATCACAGCCGCCGATCCCAACCACACGGGTCATGCAGCCAGCAGAGAAACTCCTGACCCTATAGAGGGAACGAGTTTCGGATGCTCTGCCTGGGAATTTAGCTGTCGGGCTGCTATCCAATGCAAGTCGGGTAGCTATATCTGTGAAATTTCCCCTGTTAGTTTTCAGCGGTGCAGGAGGCGAGGCACGAGCCCTCTGCTCCCTCTGCTTACATGTGAGCAGTGCTAATGCGGAGAGAGGGGGCTGTGCTTGGGCTGGGCATCTTTTCTTTGAAGTCAAGCAAAATCCCAAAGCTTTCGTTCGGAGAGTGCAAATCGCTGCTAAAAGCTCTCCCCCCTCTGACCCCCATCTAGGAGACTAATCCTGCCTCGCTGGCTTCACCACAAGGCTGGGCGTTGGCTTTTGTTTCTTTTCTTTTTTTTCTTTTTTTGCCAAACTGTACCTTTGCGTTCAAGCATGGCTGGCTCCAGCTGGAAACAAAACAGCTGTCCCCTTGAACCAAGAGGTCTACATTGTTTTTTCTGTTTTCTTTTTTCACTGTCTTCCTTACTTCTGCATGATCAACATGACTTTCAAAGCCCCCAGTGCTGGCAGCCTGGTTTGGATTGGCTAGGACAGGCTCTTCGAAGCATTACTGGGGTGAACATCGTTTTGGCGCTGAGAATGAGGATGCTGCCAATCAGGGAGCTCGTTTGCCCTTGTTAATGAGTGAGACTTGATTGCTCCTGTGTGCGTGCAGCCCTGGATCAAGCCAAACTGGGAGTGCACAGATCACATCTGCAGCAGTGCTGTGGGATGGTCTGTGGCCACCAGCAGAAGGTGACCATTTTCAACAGCAGCCAGCAAAACGAACTGAGATGCCCATGAGGGGCATGGGGATCAGGCATTTTCCTTGGCCATGGGAGCAAATTCAGAAATTCCCAAATTTTCTGTCAATGCTGGACTTTCCACCAGAGCAGGTGAAGCTGCCAAATTGTGGCTTTCTTGGTGTTAATCTGGGAACTGAGAGATCGGTAAAGAGTTGCCCTAGGGCTGGGACATCCCTTACCCCATGGCATGTCAGAAGGCAGTGTGTTTCCTGCTTGTATCTGACGGTGGCCTTGAAGACCTACATTTAAAGCTTAATGCTTTACAGGGACAAGGGAGATGGAAATTGCCTTCCTGCTTTCTCCCTGCTCACCAAGAAGGCTTGGACTTAAACTTGCTGTGCCCAACGATCTGTGTTATCTGCCTGCAACTAAGGGCTCACAAGCCACCACCGCTGTGTGGCCACAGGGTCCCCAGGGGACTGCAATGTGACGGTGGGAGTGTTAGGACCTCTCTGGGTAAGGGACAACACACAGCTGGAGACATAGGCCTAGGCAAGAGTTAATGGCAGATAAAACATGGGCTTGCCCCAGTGGTCCCAAGTTTCCAAGAGACAGTCTAAGTTTGTGCATTAAGGCTGCATTAAGCAAGGATGTCCCACATGCCAGGACGTCTCCAGTGTCTTCTCCAAGGGTCTCCTGCCCTGGAGTATTCTCAGGACTGCTCCTTCCCTGCTCCTCTTGGCTCAAACCCCAGCCACCACTGGCCCTGAGCCTCCTTCTTCCCCTCCTTTTCATCAAGGTGGCCACTGGAATTAGGCTGCTTCCATTTTGTCCCACTGCTCCATCAAGTTCCTGGATTCTAGCTCCTTCCCTTGTCTGTCACCACCTTAAACAACAATAGGAATGTTTCCAAGGCATACAACTGGACATGTGAGTTGCACATGGTCCTCTGAAGACCTACAAAAGTCAGTTTGCTGTGAGTCCTTGTGAGACACCAACACACACAGATGAGTCCAAAGAGGCACAAAATGGGAACTCTGCCCTCGTGCATCAGAGGAGCACAGAGGACAGGGCACTGCTCCTCTCCCTGAGTGATGCCATCCTCTCCGTTTGGCTGCGAGAGGACCAGACCCTGCGACCCTGTGTTGGGCAGGTGCCATGTGCTGGGACCAGCCCTGCAAGAACCGGCCTGGGAAAAGGAGAACTTCCTCATGCTGGAATCCAGCTCACCCCGCGTCTCAAGTCCTCTTCTTATTTATTTTCGTCTGGGTGACATGGCTGATCTCCTGCTGCACTTAAGCCTGTTTTCCTCGTCCTTTTTAGACACTCTTTAATACTTTGTATTGTTCGTGTTTTAGTTTATCTTCTTATTTATTTCCCTCTAACGCCAACCTTCTTTCATCTCCCTAAGACTTCCTCCCCTCCCTCTGCTCCCGACTGAGGCTCCCTTTAGCTTCTTATTTTCCCCGTAAGCCCCCTTTCCCTCGGCTGCCATCGCAGCAGAGCAGCGAGGGGCTTCGTGGTCCAGTGGTGGACTGGGCAGCGCTAGGTGAGCGGTGGGACCTGGTGATCTTGGAGGTCTTTTCCGCCCTGAATGGTCCTGTGCTTGTCCCCGAGGCTGCACCGCGGGCTCTGCTCGGCGGCTCCGCTCCCTCTGCCCAGGAGAGGGCACTGGCGCAGCAGCCCAGCGCCTCCTTTTTGCCGTCTCCATCTATTTCATTTTTTTTTTTTTTTTTTTTTTTTTTCTCCCCCCGGGGTGAAATTTTCCCTTCCCCCCC
>VXAA01001014.1:179448-221057 GCA_013399115.1 Anseranas semipalmata | reverse complement strand
CCTCCAATTTCTCCAACTCCTTTTCTGCTGGTCGCCTCTTCAGGCCCAGTCCTGCCCCTGTGCTGGGCATGGTGCAGGACCCCCGCAGGCGGTGCGCTGGGAAAGGAGACTGGGGGGGCGGTGGGGGTTCCCTGCCCTTTCGGAGCCTGGGTGCAAAGCTTCCTGCCTGCTCCGGTTTCGTGCAGAGACAGCAGAGCAGAGGCGGCTGGTGAGCCCCCGTGCCCCCACCTTTCCCCCTCCCCGCCTGCCTCCTGAAGAAGGCAAGAGCTCAGCCCCTGCCCTCCCTGTGCCAAAACCCCCGTGCTCCCCGTGAGCAGCTCTGCCACCAGCCTCCCGCTACCCAAACCCCCAGGCAGCCAAAGGCCCTTCCCCGCCATCCAGGGATCGCTTCCGCAGTGCCAGTGGGAAGGGAGGCAGGCCCAGAGCGCAGCTGCTAAGTAAAACACTGCACGGAGCCTAAAAATAGCTGCCGTGCGTCTGATCTGCGTCAGCTGAGCTAAATTTTCAAGTGTAGTTGTGCTCTGGGGAAGAGACACCCTTGCTTGTCTGTTTGTTGATTCCCGCGCTCGGATGCTCCGATGTTTCGGATCCCTCCGTGATTCCCGCATGCAGGCGAGGGGGAGGTCGAAGGCTTCCCTGGCTGCCCGCTGGGTGGATTCGGCAGGGGCATGATGTAGGAAGTGATTCAGGTTTCCTCAGATATAGCATTTGTTGGCAAATTCTGCTTTGTCAAGAATCGTTTTATTTTGCTTTGCTTTGTTTTCCTGTGAGGAGCTGGCCATCACGCTGTTTCATGGACCAGGCGCCAAGTGATGGTTTAGAAGGATTTTTGATTCAGGCTCTCAAGAGGGGTTTAAGGACAGCAAAGTCAGGCTGGCAGCCTCGAATACGAGCTCTCCACTAGCTCCATGACCCTCTTTCAGTCTCTTACTCTCTTAATTGCACCGCTGCTCACTCAGATCAGCACAAACTCTGCTAGGATCAAGGGCACGTTTTCAGCTACATTCAGGAGCCTGGAAGCAGCGTGGGTTTTCAAAAGTACATAAATAACCCAGATCCATGGACTTCTGAAACTGCTCAGAGGTGCTGCTTTTTACTTCCAGAAATCCTGAGTTCCCCATAAAACTTGCCCCAGAGTGCTTCTGACTCCGCTCCCCCTCCTTTTCATTGTATTTTTTAGATGTCCTGCATTTTCAGGAGGAGCTTGTTTCAGCTCTAAAGTTCACCATAAGATGTTGCTCATGCCCCCTCATTTTGCCACTGGAAATAATTACTGGTGGAAATAAGGAGCTGCAGATCAGAGCTTAGAACAATGGCTGCCCGTGCTGATACCTGGGCTTCTGTGGCACGGGAGGTCACATATTTTTCGGGAGGGTATTTGGACCTTCCGAGGCCAAAAGGTGAGGTTTGGGTGGCATTCAGGTCCAGGCTCTGGCTGTATTTGTCACGTGCAAAAGGAGCTCTGGAGACGTTGCCTTCCTCATCCCTGCGGTGTCCCCAGGGACAGTGTCCTGGTGGTGCTGGATGTTGGGATTTGAACATCGGGGAGCCTCCACCTGTGGCTCCCTTCTCCATGAATCTTCTACCCAAGAAAAACTGATCACATGGGGCTTTCTCTAGAAATAGCACAAAGCCCCTTTGCAAGGCCACCACCGGCATTTCTACCAGCTTGTCGCATCTTCTGCCTCAAACCACCATGGTCGTTCCCATCATTGGTGGTGCAGGAAGGGGACAGGGGAACGTTCCAGGTTCCCCCTTCTTCCTCCGCTCCGTCCCGGTCCCGCGGTGCTGGCAGCGGGAGGAGAGGTCCTCGTGCGAGTGCACGAAGCCCCTGTACCGCCTTCGGGACTGAGGGCAGGAAGCCAAAATCAAAGCTTCCTTTTTTTTTATTTTTTTTTCCCAGAGTGTATCACTGGCTATTGTCCTTATCAAACAAAGCCCTTTCATCAGAGGTTCTTTAACACACTTTATTTCTCTTTTATTTTGCTTTGAAATAAGCCGGGCAACAATTAATTTCAGAGAGAGAGAGAGAGAAAGAGAATTCAACAAGGATCTATTACTACTCTCGGCTTCTATTGCTGTAATGAAAATCTATTTCCTTTCCCTTTTGTGTCCCATATAATTTAATGCCCATTTTATTAATGGTCTGAAATAATTACGGAACCTTTTGTGATTCTCAAGTATGTTTCATTTAATTGTGCAATAAACGCCTAATCTCTTCCTCCATCTGAAGCTATTATGGCATTAAAATTAACAATTATGCAGCAATGCGCCCGGGTCCATAGAAATCACTCCAGATAACTAGACATATATAAATCATTCATGAGAACAATTTCTGAAAAGAGACGAAGGGAGAGAAGAAAAAAATTGTGTTGAGAATGACATTGGGAAGCCAAGGGCCTGGTCTCTAAGAAGATAGCAACACCTTAAAAAAATCTTTTTTTTCTTCTTTTCTCCCCTTTTTTGTTATTATTATTTTACTAATTGTGTTCAGTGGCACAGCCTTCCCCCCCCCATTAGCCTGACAGATATTTTCAGAATTAATTAACCGTTAGCTCAGAGGATAAATTGTGCATTATCAATTTTTCCCCCCTTCCTTCTTTCTTTCTTTCCTTTTATAGTTTTTTTTTTTTTTTTTTTCTTTTTTTTTTTTTTTTCCTCTTTCAGGCCAGCAATTACACTCTCCGCCTTTCACTGGCAGGTCCTGTTCTGTAGGAGGTAATCCAAATGGGGAAAGTGCTTTTTCTTTCAACCCTATTCACTTCTCCTCTTCTTCCTTTTGTGGGATTTAATAACCATGGCTGATAGGCGCGCTGTGGACAGAGAGGTTAAGTTTGTTGTCTCAGCACTTTGCCGATGGAGGACGGCTCAGGCATCCTGCCGCCCCGGCCAGCCCTCCTCTCTGCTCCTCGCGCCGCACCGCGATTTAATCGCGATTGCTTGAATTGCAATTTGAGCCCCGGGATGGCCCAAGCTGCTTGGCCAGAGGCTCCTGGTCCATGCAAGGGCTGATTTTGGCTGCCCAGCAAAGGGGGTCCAGGACATCTCTGGCTTGCTTCTCCCAAAGGTGCTGGAGGTGGGAGGTTTGGGGAATAACACTGGCCATGCCAGATGAGGAAGGGGATGTTTTTCAGGACAATACTGGAAGGAAGGTCCTTGCCCTGTGGCCAGCAAGCTGTGAGCAAGCCCAAGCTCAAGCAGCATCTCACTGCAGGTCACAGGATGCCCCCATCCTGAGGGCAGCACTCAGCCCCTGGCTGCCACCCCCCTATGGGCTCCAGGTCCCTGTCACCATCTTTTGGGTCATGCCAATGTTGTCATCAGCCCCTGACACCATAGCATGCCCTTCAGCTCTACCAGAAATGGGACATCCAGCTGGCCACTCCTGCTCTGCTAGTGGAGCCATCATATCTGCATTCCCCAGGATCAGAGGGGAGCAAATTGGCCTGCAATACTTATTTATGATATGATTCACTTAGGAGTTTCTGTTACTAGAAGTGAAGCAGAGAGTTCAGCAGCCTGAGCAGCCAATGCCCACCAGAGAGGAGATTTTGGGTCAACCCTTCCTGACCCAGGAAACCAGCAGCTGCCTTTATCCCTCATGCTGCCACCCTCTTCCAGGTTTGCCCATCACTGACAATTTTCTTATCCATCATATTTACATGTTGTTGTTTTTTTTTTTCTTTTATCACCTGTCTTTTTTCATCCTCCTTCACAAGCTAATCTAAACAAAATGAAAATATAACATCTAAAAGGCTTCTTTCCAGCTGTTTTCTCTATAAACAACTCTAGTGCAACTTCTTCCTCAAGCTGTTCTAAGGCAGATCCAGAAAAAAGTTGGGATGAACATCCCAGTGATTAAGAGGCATTGCATCTGTTCATTTTTGTCTCTTATTGTATTGTCTGTTGTGGAAACACAACCACCTGAGTCTCTAAAATGTCTGATGGTGCCCTGTGCCCAATGAAGTACTGATCAAGAATGTGAGTTCAGTACAGCACACATATGGTTAAAGCTGATATCCAGATACAGATCTGACCAAAGACTTCAATTAGTCACTTTGAATAATAGTAGCATATTAGAAATGAGAGATACCATTTAGAAGAAAATATATAATCAGCAGAGATCAAGAGAGAAACAGACTCTATCAAACACTACAATGAGCATGGTTCAAAAGATGATTCATAAAATTAAAATCCCAAATTCACCCAGTGACCTGCCTCTTTTCAGATCAACAGAGAGAGTCACACATCATCTTTGATATCTTTTCTGTGTAAAGGATCCCTTTTCTGATCAGGTCAAAAAACCCAACCCTCCTGGCAGATGATAATTGGGGCCTATTTGGCAGCGTCATGAACTCACCATTAGAAACTGCCTTTTGCTCCGTAACGAATAGGACTGGAGGGGAAAATGCTGTTCTATCACAAACTTGAGCAATGGAGTATCAAAAGTAAGTTACCTGCTCATTCTGTTGCTGAATGGGTGTGCAAGGGTAGCCTGGTTCATGGACAGCATCTTCCTCTTCTCTCTCCTCACTCCATGGGCCACTGAGGGTGCCTGGCAGTCCCCTTGCACCAGGTGCCTGGCTGTGACTGATAGTGTCGGGACTGATGCAATGACTTACCCAAAATCATGCAGAGAGATTCTGGAGGAGCTTCTTTCAGTTGTCATTACCATTGCCCTAATCTCTGGCCCATCGTTCCTTGCACTATGTTTTTAAATAAAAGGTTGGATAAGAGCTGCAAGGAAGTCCTACCTGCATGTATAGTACCCATGGTTGAACAGGGAAGGAGCTGAAGTTTGCTTGCAGAAAATGAGGGACATCTCCTTGGAGATGTCTAATGGAAGGAGGATATGGAACTGTTCTACACTAGTTAGAAAGGTATTGCCCAAACTGGGCGATAAGGAGAGAAAGAGGGTGGCTGTTGAACAGGCTGATGTTCAGAGCAGGCTTTGGCTTTGGCTTATATCAGTGTAAAGTAAATTCTTCATTCTTAAGTGATATCTGAGGCTTTTTCTGCTTTCCAAATATTTCCTTTATCACTTAACATTAAAATCAAAGCCTTCTTGATTCCTCTTTTCCTCTGCATGGAGAGAGAACTCTCAGTCAAGATGTGGGAAGATCCTTGCTTTCGATTAAGTGGCACAGGAAACCAAAACCCCATTTCTTACACCCTAGTTGTACAACCCTCCAGGTAGGCCACAGCGGGTAGACTATGCTTCCCCTCTGGCTCTCACCAAAGGGTTCATCTGAGCTCTGCCACTCCCTGGACTCACAAATTCACAGGTAAGTGCACCTCGAAGTGACACCTACAGCTGCTCAACTGAAGAGCTTTCTGGACTCCACCAGTTATTGACTGCAGCTCCCGTAATGCTAACGGAGGCACCTACCTCATGTAGACACCTACCTCATGTAGATACCTAGCTGAATCCTGTCCTGGCTGCATAACTTGGAGGTAAGACATATTGTCTCCGCTCAACTTAATGAGATAAGCACCTCCCATCTGTCTAAATAGCATAAAGGGAGCAGCTTGTCGTGGCATTTTGCTGGTGGACGGTATCTGCAGCGGTGGCCATTGGGTTTAAGACCTCGGTGCAGGGCGGTGAGTAGTGTGGCAGGCAGAGCTGGCCAAGACCCAGTGGTGTCTGATCAGCCAGCCAAGACACTCTCCCTGTTTATGCTTTATTCTTCTGTGTTAGCATCGTGTGTGTGTATTCATGTAAGTGCAGGAGAGAGAGAAAATTAAAATATGTCCTTCCAATTAAGACATTATTTCCACCTCATTTAGATTTTCCTGTTCTTAATGCACTTCATCATTTTAGTTCATTTTATCCAAGTGTTTTAAAAAGCACTCCTCTTCTATTTCCCCCGGTGAGGATGATTAAGATAGAACAGGAATGATCTGCATGTTTCCAAACTTTGCTGCCTGTCTGGAATTAAATCACAGCTGCAACGAGGAGAGGAAAGAGAGGAGTGGGGAGGTGTGTGCCTGCAGCCAGACAAGGAGATCATGTAACCAAACACTGCAGGCGACAATTTCAGTGAACAGCCCACCTCTGGCCTTTGGTAGGTGACCGAAGTCCAAACTACTGGAGAGAGTGGTTGGCAGCCTGTGTCGTGCCCTCACCTGTAATGCTCTTTATTCCCCATGCTAGCTTGGTAGTCACTGCAGCTTGTTATGGAGGTGCTATCAGTGATATAGAAACAAAATCCCGGTCCGTGCTGGCAATTTGCTGCCCCATGATTACAACACGAGACATTTGCCAGGGTACTGGGAAGCCAGCAGTACTGGTGTGTTCAGCAGGTGCAGAGTTTTATCCTACTGTGGAGGCTTTGTGCAAGTCCTCTTTCAGAGGTAGTACAGAGGGGAGACCCACCCAGCCTCCAGAGCCAGCCAGCCGTTGTGTCAGCTCTGATAACGGTGTCCAAGAAGTGCGCACCTGCTCTCAGAGATGGAGAATGAAGCCACTCCTCTTGCTGCTGGATGGTAGCTCCCAGCCTGGATTTGTACCAGTGACCTGGAGAGGAACATTGATCTAACTTAAAACCAACCACCTCCAGCACCCCAGCACCCTGTTTGGAACAGACTCAATAAAGCATTACAGCATGAGGGTCACCAAGCAGAGCTCCTGGCTCACTACTAAAACCACTTCAGCTTTTCATGCAGCGTTTCTGCTTGAAAACCCAAAGCCACATAATCTGGGTTGCCTTGCTGGCTTAAATACTACTGTTGGAATTGGAAACGTGCATGCTGTAACGCTGATATTGCTCAATGTTACTACAGTTATGATGGTCAAAAATGTCCAGTTTTCCTATTTTATGGGCCTTCCTACTGAGGTGGATGTGGCAGACGGCCCCCTGCTCCCCAGCATGTCCTGTTGTGCAGATATTCGGCACGCAGTGGGTGAGAATATTGTGTTAGCAAAGCCCATTTCATTTAAATGACTGTTTTCGTATCGCTGACTGGTATTTATTTACTTCATAGAGCATGTTTGAGGTTGTAATGAAAAACGACCCAACCTCACCACAGAGACTGCCCCATACTTGAGACGATTAAGATAAAGTCCCACATAAGTGGTCCTAATAAAAGGAATTTATCACAAGACATGGAGAGGAAGGTATCTTTATTCACGAGGTGAATAGCATTAAGGGTTGTCATTGCAGATTTTCAGTTCAGGAAATTATCATTCATTCTCCAAATTACTGACTGCACAAAAATTACTAAATGGTGCGTTATCACTCCCTCTCAGCACGAGAATGTCTTTGTTGTATGTTTGATTACAAATGGCTTGCCCCATGATTATCATCAATAAATCACAGGTAAGCATAGCACATGCCATGAGGAGGCTTGGCTGAGAGGCTTCTGGAGCTGGCGTGAAAGGAAAGACAAAAGCACCCTCCGGCGTGGAGCTGTGGTCTTTCAGTTTGGTAATAACTCACCTCATCATGTTGTTTATGCACAAGGACAGCCGTGGACTCACATGGTCACGGCGAGAACTCATAGACATTGAAAATGCATTTCCTTACCTCTTCATAAATCCATGCAAGTCAGAGATACATGGGTCTCTGTTTTTTTTTTTTTTTTTTTTTTTTTTTTTTTTTTTTTTTCGCTTCTGCATCCTGCCAGGAGGAAGGAGGACACAGCAGGTACCGAATAGCAGCCCAGGATAATGGATGAGGAGAACGTAAGTGACACTTCTGCAGCTCTGAAGCACATTTGCTAAGCGTGATATCTCCAACAAGAGCAAGCTGTGCTCAAAGGTATGACATTTTCTGAGTCAGAACCATCTGCAAGGAGCCTTTGGGATCCTCCTCCTTCCAAGATGCCTCAGTGAGCCCCGTCTGAATTTAGGACAAGTCTGTTGGTTTCCTTTGGGGACAACATGAAACTTTTTATTGTGAGAAGATACCCCTGTGTCCACCAACCCATTGGTAATAGGAGGAAGAGATGCTACTCTGTAAGATGGAAGGGTTTTGCCAGCATCCTAGCATCTGGATATGCTTAGGTAAGCTACAAGGAAGATTCACAACATGAAGTTGAAAAGCTGTTTAAAGGCCATTTATTTAAGAATAAAACCATACAGATTTTTACTGACAAAACAATGAGATCTTTCCACACATCATGAAATAACTTTGGGGCACCAAGAGGCAGTGGACAGAACTGCAGACTTGTCCCAGCAGAAGCAGGATGTGTGTCTGTTTTATTGGTGTTCATTGCTCCTGCCATAGTGCAAAACCCTTTGTCACAGTTTGTGGGTAAAAATCCCAGTCTTTAGTGAGCATGTTCACCTCATGTGTCAGGAGAGACTCTTGAACTCAGAAGACTTGATTCAATCACAGACCTTAACCTATGTCAAAGCTCCTCTGTGCTCCATACTTGAGTCACTCCTCTATAAAATTTTCTCCTTAAGCTTTTCTGAGAAGAAAACTCCTGAGAGATGGACAGAAGCTTTTCCAGGAAGGCTGTATCAGAGAACAGGAAGGAATACACAAGGAACCAAGGTGATCCCGAAACAGCTGGTGATGTTTTCTGCATCTGTTTTTGGAGGCAGAGGATGTTCAGCCTGGTGAACAGACGGTACTTGCTGTCTGTTTCAAATGTGAAATCTCTGGAGAATTCCCCCAGCAGCACAAGCTGTTTTTTTCCCCTCATCAGCTGCCTCTTACCTCGTCACCTTTCTTTGGTTCATAAGCAAAAGATGAGGCTATCTTAAAAACCTCTAGGTGCATAGAGCCCACCTACTCAGTGCGGTGAGGTCCAGGGGAAGGAGCAGACATGCTCGCTGCGGTGTGAAAGGGACGGAGTGGAGAGATTAAGATCTCTATCAGAGCTTGTGGCTCCAGCGATTACAGTGTATTAAGGCTCTGTCAGTGTTGACAAACACTGCCCCAATTAGGAATTAGTTTGGCATGGCATCTGATAGCACTGCTTGCCACTGACCTGCTAAATGGGCTGCCCTTCCCACCCCCTACTCATTTAATGGGGCGGTAGGCAGCAAACAAAACTGGAGACCTCTTTGCACCATCCGCTCTCCTCCTGTTTTTCACTTTAATCAATGCATATCCACTGACAACCTGGGCCTGATACGTGAATATTAATACTAGTTATCCAGAAACACCTGCCCTGCCACATCCAGTCCAGTGTCTCCTGGTACAACTGGTGATGTTCCAGCTGTGCAGGTCTTCTTTCAGTATGGTTGGACTTGTGCTCATCAAATACTTAGCAAAGGAAGTACCTTTGTCTCTTGGAGGCAGTGTCCATCTAATGTAAAGCTTATTCACACCTCCAAGACCTCCCAAACCCAGCCTGTCTTCTCAGCGCCTAGCATCACGGCATATAAATACATCATCAACACTAATGCAACCAGTAGGACCAGTACAAGGGGAACAGATATTATTATTTCTAAACGTTTCAAGGAAAAATGCAGAAAGACTAGGCATACCCACAGTCATGGGTAATTTACCATGTTAAATTTGGTCAGAGAAAGGTAGTAAATTAGAGGTGCTTGCCCATAGCCTTCTCCAAGGCTTTTTGGCTTCAGAGGGAGGTGCACCAACTGGATGGCTACAAACAGGAGCTGGATGCATTTGATTCACTATGGACAGAAGTAGACATTTAAAAACAACAGAAATGTGGACAGGACAGGAGGCTGGCTGGGATCACAGCTGGTGGCTACTGGGGGCTATAAAGATGATTTACACAGAAATGGATGGAGCAGCTGTGTAGGCATGTCGGAGACTGGGGAGCTTTAATGCCTGCTGTGAGTAAATATTTTATCTGGACATGGAGAAGATACAGGGCAGGGACTTCCTCCTACTCTTCTTTGGGCCATGACTGGTACACAAGACCCCTGAAAGAAGGATCTCATGACTGCTCTTGCACATGTAAAATAGACCCAGGGGCTGGGGAACAGCTTCCTTGTTTCTGAGTGATCCCAAAGCCAGCCCAGCTTCCAGAACACCCTGCTGATGTGGGACTCCCACCAAACATTTCCAATACACCACCAATATTTTATATTGTCCCTATAATTTTCCAGCTCTAAAACATCTTTTTCTTGTCATAACTGTTTGTCTTCGTGAGTCTTCCCTTGCAACTTGCAGCAGCACATTCTCAACAAAGGCAAAAAAAAGTCAGGAAGGAAATGCTCAAGGATTTATGCTATTCGGAGATGAGCACAGAGTGATTCATTCCACATCACTTGCTTAGTGTAGATGCCTAATTTAGGCAGCAAAACTTAGCCAGAAGGATTCTGTTCCCTGCCTAGTTTCCATGACCACTACCATGGTCAAAGCTCTTGCTATTAGAGGAAGCATCACCCTTCATTATTGCCAGCAACGGCAGTAATAAGAAAAAGAGCAGGAACATCACCATCGCTGAGCACCCAGGGCACAGAGAGTAGCTTCCAGTTCATAGAGGCAGACATGGGAGTGTACGGTCATGCGACCCCATAGATCAGCCCACTCATAGATGTGTGCAACCTGCTGACAACTGCAGCAGTGGAGCCAATTGCTTGTAAACTATCTCCATGTAAAAAAAAAAAATATATATATATATATGTATCATATATTTTGATATATGAGCTTACTCATATATATATATATGAGTTTGCCTTTCCAAGTCCTCTCTTGGAGGAAGAGCTGCCAGGAGGAAAGTGTCTGCTGTGCCTTGCTAAGCAACAGGTTGATAGGAGATGAAAGCTGGGCTGTGGCTGCATGAGGGACTCCCAGTTTTGGTGGCCAAGAGCTTAGCAAGTAAGTCTGGATGAAGCTGGTTTAGTTGTTTTTATTTGTTTTTAGAGTTAAACCTTGCTTGAAGCCTCAGTTTTGTATAAATCAAGACTGTCCTGACATCCCTGACTGTACCGACAATGGGATTGCATTGATGATGGTACCCTTGCTGATGGGCAACAACCATAAACCAGGCTTTCCATCTGTACCTTCCTCCCCTTCTTAGTGGAGCAGGAGGGTTTTACATCCATTCATTGCTCCAGCTCGCACATTTCCATTAGAGTGAGGAGGACTGGGGGAAGCACGCTGTTTTGGTTCACCTTTCTGCAGCAGTGGAAATTGATAAGGTTTATATGCATACAAAAGGCTGAATGGAGAGGCAGGAGGGTGAACGGGGTCGTACACCCAGATGGATTTTTTAATTCCGGGGGAAAATAACACCACTCTCTCAAGTGATAACTGAGCCTTTCTTCCCAACTCGGACCAAAATATGATTTTTCATCTGCACATTGGAGGAGAGGAAAATTATACAGAATTTCATTCTGCAGAATAATAAGGCTTCATGCTGAATAAAGCTCCCATAAGCCAGTGTAATTACTGAAGGGCAGGAAATACACTTTCAGTTTATATCTAATCACAATGCCATATTGTGTGCTGTCAAAAGGACTTCTGGAGGCCAGAGTGTTGCTGGAATGTGAGCAGGCCCTGAAGACTTTCTTCTTGGCAGGACTTTTTCATCTGTGAAAAAAGGGAGAGGACTCACTGAAGTCACTTAAGAGGGCACCAAAATGCTGCTTGAGAAGGAGCCCAGAAAGACTTTGGTTTGAGCTTCAGACTCAACACTGGCAGCTCTTTGACCTCAATTTGGGACCTAGATGTTGCCCAGGTACACCCCTGCAGGTGCGAAGGAGAGTGGGGGTGGCTTGGGGTTGGATGCTGCTGCTCTGTCTTGGAGGAACACAGCCCATGAGTCGTGGTCTGGCTCCCTTAATATTATCAACCTTATTCCGGGTCTAGCACTGCTCTTCTCATGTCCTTACTGGGCTTTTCTTCAGGTTTCCTGAAGAGACTCCCAGTAGGGATTTTATTCCAATGCCCTTACACGACCGTGGTGACTCGGCAGGGATGCTGCACGTCCCTCACTGGAAGCACCGGAGTGGGATAATGATCCTACAACTCCCACACATCAATGTGCCCATGCACGGCCATGTGCAGCCAAGACAAACCTTCCCTCCAGGGACATTCATGCCATTCAGACACTGCCTCAGGTGAACAACAGCTTTGATCTTTACTTTCCCTGCTCCACAATTTCCCTGACTTGATACTAGAAATAAACTTGTAATTTCCAAAATCCACTGATTCTTGCTAGGTTCATTTGCACTGATGCCAGCAGTGTCTTTTAGCCCTTCTGTTTGCCTCTGAGGACAAGCCTGTTCAAGAAGTTATCTGTTAGCTAGACCAAGAGCTGTAAGATCCTCTCTGTTCTTCTGCCCATTTTTCCGCATCTTCTCTGTGGTTTGGACAACAATCCATGTGAAATCTTGCTCATGCCATGGGGGACACCCCTGCAGTGTCACTGGTCTGAACTGGGAATGTTTCAGTTGGCAGAGGCTAGGAACCTTGCTTTTTCATAGTACAGCTCATGGGTGGCTCATAGACATCTTCTGGTTAACTTATACACTCACATCTTTCTGCTCCTCTCTCGTTTCTAACTGATGAGCTCCCAGTTTAGAGCAGAATTTCTTGTTAATCCCCAAGTGCATGACCTTGCATTTAGTAGTCTTAAATTTCATCCCATTTCCTTTACTCTCGTCTTCAAGATTATGCAGTTCTCCATGTATGGTATTGTGATCCTCCTTTACTTTGCTGACGGCTCCTAAATTCATGAGGACTAGAAAATTGGCAGGAAACTTAAGGGCAAGTCCGGCTGCCAGTTTGCCTCAGATGAGGAGGAAGACTGGGGGTGAAATCCCCCAGCCACACACAGGTGATGATGGATGCATGGGTACAGAGGACAGCAAGTGAAGGAGCAACCATCTGCCTGACCCTGCAGTCATGCACTTCATTAAAAATCACCCAGCACAGGATCTGTCACAGAGAGAAAAGGTTTCTCTGGTCAGACAAACACATTTGCTCTCTCTTTAAGCAGGAGATGGTTGTCTTGGTTCACTTGGTGGTCAAACACAAGTTACCAATAGCCCAATAACATGCACGGGAGCTGAGATGGGAGGCTGGCAGACTGCTGAGATGGTTGGCCAGCACTGCTGGTCTGTCCAAACCAAGTCACACATAGGGACTGGACAGGAGAAGCCTGCAATGTTTTTCTTTCGATGGCTTTTTGCTGTGAAGTAATAGCTGCTTGCCAAAAGGATAAATCTTCTGCTTGGAAGGTGACGGCACCACATCTACTGCTACCAAACAGTGGCTATGCAATTGCACCAAGTTTCCTATGGCACAAGTCCCCAGAACTACAAAAAAAAAAATAGTTTGAAATTTTGACAATTTACGAAGCCATCTGAAATGTTTTGGATGCGCTAACTCACATCCAAAGTTAAAAGAAGAGGATCAGGGCCAGAGTCCAGGAATACATCAGAGACATCGGTGGGGCCACGACTGTATGGGCACGTGGATCTCTACCCCACCTCCTACCTGCCTGGCTGCTTAAAGCTGAGGTTTAATTTGTGTATGCCAAAAGACTAGTGCATCACCACATCTGAAAAAAATCCTACTTCACGCACACAGACTTCATATTTCTGGTTAAATAAGAACCGTCGGGGAAAACTGTGGGACATTTCTCCTCAAACTCCTTGGTGATGGGAAACCTCCCAGCCCAAGGGCTCACGCAGCGGCACCCCCTCGGAGACCCCATTTGCCTCTGCAAAATCCCCTGTCTGCATGGAGTTAGCCTCTAACCTCTCTCCATTTCAGTCGGGAGTGCAACTGTTTTGCACTAAGCAGTTAGCCGAGGGGATTCAGCCCTCCCAATCAGCACAACTAAAGCATGAAATGAGGACAGAGAACGAGAGAGCGAGCAGGAGAGACCGTACTCTGCTTCTCCCGCCCCACCAAAAAAAAAATAAAAATAAAAAATAAAAAGGAAGAAAGCAGAGCCTTTGCATTATTATGCGTTCTGTCCGGACTGCAAATGCTCTATTTTTATATACCTCCCCATCTCCCCCCAGCCCCGATCCCTCTGCCTCCGCCCGCGCAGGCAAAGTTCTTGAATCAGCAGATTCTGAGCTCGGGAGCGGTAAAGAGCTATTGAGGGACGGACTCTGATAGCATTACAACCATACATGGAGCCATTTTCTGTGGCGAATCGCTGAGTTCTACCTGGTTATCTCCTGCCTTGCACATCACTTCCGAATGACATGCTCTCAGTCTGGGCAAAAATGAGAGTTTTTTTTTTAAGAGCTGGGATTTCAATAATATGTGACGAAAGGATGAGATTACTTTCTGAGGTGGGAGAAGACGAGAGAGGGGGAGAGAGGGAGAGGAGATGAAGAGGAAGTTCTTGGGCCTTTATGGAGTTTCTTAGCAAGGCTTCTTTCGTGGTGTTAAAGGCTGAGCAGTTGGCTTTCTCTGGATGGTGCCTCACCCTTTGCCCAGGTGAAGGGGGCTGTATGTCGAGTATTGCTCTCTGGATGAGCCCTTCTCATGGACAGCTACCGGGAGCTACCCGGCCTCCTGTGCGCCAGTGAGGAGAACAAATGGGTCATTCTCCATCTACGCTGAACATTTTGGTGCTGCCAGGATGAATTGCTCTGGTACCTGGTTTCACACATGCGTGGGTCTGAGCACCTTTGTAATGGCTGGGGGCATGGAGCTGCACTCACTTCCAGTGTCTGGGTTTTATAATCAGTGAGAGGTGATCAGGATCCAAAGGCATACATGAAATTCATTAAATTCTCTGGCTAATGAAGAGGTTGCCTGGCTGGCTAGCTGCAAATGGCACTGGAAGCACAGGCTGCAGATGCAGCTCTAAATGATGGCTGAGCCATAGCTGAAATCTCAAAGGTGGGTTTCCTCTTGGAGAAGTCACAGCACGTTTGAGGCTCACCCAGTGGTTTTATTTCCAAGGTCCCAAATTAGCCAAAACTTAGCTGGAAATGGAGAGGGGTGCAAACATCAATGAGAGGCTCCCGGGCGGATGGGTGATGCATGGGCTGTGTGCATGCTGGTGGTGGGGCCGAGGGTGCAGCAAGGAGAGGCTTTCACGGTGTCAAATATTCCCCTGCTCAGTAGACATGAACTCATTCCGAAGCGATAATCTCTTTTCTGCCTTCAGATAATTCCTGTGCCTATATTCTCCAGCTCGGGTGCTTATCTGCTTCCTATCCCATCGTTGCTGGATGCGTCACTGTGTTTATCTTTCCAGCAGCCCTCTGAGGCAGGCAGTGCTGTTATCCCCCAGGTCCCACAGGGAAACCGAGGGATGGGATGGGAAGCCTACAGGACTTCGCCATGGTCACACACAAAAATGGCTGGATATGACCCCCAGTGTACATACTAATGTCTTAAACCTTTGTTTCCACGCTCAGATGGGGGATGAGGAGAAAAAGAAACTCCATAAAAAAGGCAAAGTCAGGGTGTGGGGGTCTACCATGTCCCCATCTTCTCCCTGGGGCAGTCAGCTCAAGTTCAACAAGACCTTAGGGACGAACTGCCAGCAGGGCCAGAAGTGAATTTGCAGGTGAAGGAGCTGTGCCTTTGCTGGAGCCATTGCGTTGCTTGGCACTTGAGTAGGATTTAGGGCAGGCCCCATATAAAAAGGGGTCTGCTTGTTTGTGAGGGACAGCGGTGGGGGAAAGGGATGCAATTCCTGCCCAGCAGAGGTTGGAGAAGACCGCTTCCCTTCCCAGGAGCTTTGGTGACCAAGACAAAGTCTTCATGGTAATACGCATAGGCAGCAGGTGGAGATGCAGGACCTTCACGCAGCCCATGCTGTGGCGATGTGGAGGATACCAGCACCAGAGCTAAGTAGCTTTAAGTTGCTTGGATAAACCTGAACATGCTGCTTTCTCATTCTGCTGGCCGAGCAGAAGAGACCAGGGCTGTAATTCATCCTTAAAGACACAAAGCTCCATCCCACCCTGTTTTCAGAGCAGAGATGCACAGTCTCCATCTTGCCAAAATGCTGCTCAACCACAGAGCCCACCTGCTCTGCTGGACATGCTCCTTGCTCGCCCATTCGTTTACCAGCCCTGGGGAGACAGAGCGGCCAGGGACGTGCGAACATCACCTCTCCCAGAGCCAGATGCGATCGCCTGCTCGTCACAGTGAGCTGCCGCCTGTCTGTGTCAAGGAACAATCTGACAAAGTGCACCGGGTGAAATTTTGCTGGCTTCTGTCTTTAGATAAGGGCACTATCACTGACTCAACATATTTTATGTATAACACATCCGATGCAAAAAGCATTCAAGCATCAGGCTTGTTTAAATGTATTTGATGGTATCTGGAAAACCAGTTAACACTTCTCGGCTGGATGCGGGACACTCTGTATGGCGAATCACTTCGGCAGAGGCCATCACGGCTTGTCCTCCGTGTTCAAACCTGCCTGCCAACCGGGGCGGAGGGGAGGGAGAAGGACGGCAGCTGAAAACATCTCCTTCATAAGGCTGTGATGAAGTTTGGGGTAGCTTAGCTCTCTGAGGAGACCTCCGGAGGAGCAGAATGGGCTTGTGGTGGGACAAACTGTTTGAGAAGACTCCTTCCACCACCACATCTTGAGGCTGGGGCCATTTGGCCAATGTGCCAGTATTTATCAGTCAGCTCCAAATGTATCTATCTTATGGGAACCTGAGACCACTGTGCTTCTGCCAGCACTACCTGTGTGCCTGTGTGGTGTTTCTGCAGTCCCAAGGCCTGGTGTCACCAACACGCCTCTCTGCTTTCAGTGAAGAAAAGCCTCTCTCTGAGTACGGTATAACCGTATTGTACGCGGTTTTTGCCTGGGCTTGACTTCACTTTCCCCTACCTGGGAAGAAAGTGGTCATTCAGATAAACATTTTCCAGAAAGTTAAAATGCCATCACTTTTTCAGAGGGTTTTTTTTTTTTTTTTTTTAGGCTGGATTTTACAGGAACTCATGAGAGGCAGATAGAGGTAAATCACTCCTAAGGCGTTCTTTCTATTCAGAAGATAGTTCTTTATCTTGAATTTATGATCCTTGATCCAAATTCATGTGCTAGTTATAAGTAGATAGAGAGTTTTGGTGTGCTGTGCTAAAGAAAATATTATACACCTTTAGTTATGAACTATTAGAGATTTTCAGGGTTAGTGTAGGTATATCTGGGGAGAGGTGAGAAATAAAGAAAAGCATTACTCTCTCCATTATTTCTCATCAGTCCGGCCTCTGCTCATCAAATAGAAGAGGTGGAGTTTGCACACAAGTCCTTCATTGCACACACATCAAAACAGGGGACTTCATGCTTGTGCCTACTGTGGTAGAGGTTCACAATTTACCATTAATTATAAGGCTGGAAAATGAAAAATGATCTTAGCTGTCATTTGCTTGAAAGCACTTTGCTACTTTTCGTGGTGATAAGGAAAAATATCATGTAAACAGGACCTCTGCTTGCCCTGAAGAGGCAAAAACCCAAATACAGAGGACCTAATGCTTACTGATCAATTTGTATTTGCAGTACAGCTGATGCTTCTGGGATGTTTAGGCTTACTGGTACTCTGTCATAGCACATACCTGGTGAGAGGAGGTGATAGTGATCCAGGTCCTTGCCCAGCTCAGCAGATGACAGCAGCAAAGCACTTTCCTTATCCTCCACCCCTGCGTCTCCATCTGCAACATGGGGCACACAATTTGGCAAAACGCTTAAAAATCAGCAGATGAGATTTTTCAGCTGCTGGGTCGGGGTGCAAGAGGAGGTGGAGGTGAGGGAGAGGGTGCATGTGTACTCACGTGTGCCTGGAGGGTGGCAGGGGCCAGTGGCAAAGGATCCATTTGGAACCATCAGCAGTTCTCTGTGCTTTTATCCCAGGAGAAGATTACATTTAACTCCCAGGGGTCTTTGCTTCCTCAGATCCTTTTCAGACTGAGCCACTGTAACACTGCAGACAGTTTTGGGTGCCCTTTCCTTTTTTTTTTTTTTTGACAGTATTAAATATATACCCCAGTGAGGCATAAATCAATGGTTTATCAGAGAATAAATCATATCTATAATAAGGGACCACTTCTTTTTAATTGGACAGTGCATTAAATTAAAGAGATATACTTCCTCAAAGAATACAAAAATGTGTCAGCTAGCCTCCTTTAATGAATTTTAATTTTAAACCACCTTTTCTTTGAGAGAAAAGCTATTTTTCCCCTCTCTCCAGTAATATTATATTCTAACTCAAGGATTTGCTGAGTTTTAGGGGCTATTGTGTTCACACCACTTTATCTTTCATTCCTACAGCGATGTAGCATCCTTTCCTCCAGGTTCAAATTGGTTTGTGTTGAGATGAGTCTTCTAGTGAATGAATATTTGTGTGTGTGTGAGATGTCCACGCATTTGTATGTGCATGAGTGTGCATATGTGTGCACGTGCAAACAGAAAAGGCACATCTCCACCTCCAGTTACAGGACCCAGTCCACCCTGACTAAGTGCTATGTATGAGAACTGCTTCTACCTTCTGGCTCCGGCAGCGATAAGCCTTTTCACCCAGAACAGCAACTAAACAGAGCAAAGATACGCTGGCAAAACTTGTCTTAGAATTGCTGAGACTAGGAATTATGCAAACGTAGGAAGACTGTACCCAAAGCCTTTCTGCAAATAGACCGTGCCAGGTCACATTTCTGTTCATAAAATCTTTTATTCATTTACTGGTGGGTAACTGGCTGGCTCAGATTTTACCTGTGACAGCGTTGCCACAAAAGAGTCAGCACCCCTAACATCTGCCTGCATACTGGGGGAAACCTCAGGAACGCTGTCCTGGCTGAGTTTTAAATAACTTGGGTAACGCTGATGCTGAGTGCTGACTGGGGAAGTGAATTCCTTGGGAAGAGGAGGAGGACCCATTTTATTTTGTAAGCAAGAATGGACCATGTGATCAGGAAATGAAGCAGTGTAATGCACTGAAGGACTGGAGACATGGCACAAAGTACAGCAAATGCCCATGGCATTTTTTTTTGATGGACCAAACAGCCCTCTGAAGCTGGCATCTCTCCTCTGACTGCAAAGGTCATCTGGAGAATTGGCCCAGGGTGGACATCAGGCCATGTCCAGGTGTGGACGAGGTGGGATGAGTGCTGCCCCCCACGCCCAGATTTTAGAGCTCAGAAACAGGCTCAGAGGCCTGGTAGGAGTGAGGGTGTACAGCAATCTGAATCTTGCTGTTCTGATTCATTGCTTCCCCCATGACTGCCCCTGTAAAACAGAGATGGCATTCTTTGTCATTCATATCACAAGCTTTTTGGGGCAGTGACAAGTGAGTGAAAGTTGGAATTCTGGTCCTTTGGGAAATCCTGAGATTTTTGACATTTTCTTCTACCACCAGCTCTTGGCTGTGGGATCTCTCACCCCACAATGTCTAGCTGTAGGTAGGGATGAGGTCCTGATGCCTAACAGGGGTTGCAAGTCAGGGTAGGAGGATGATGAACAGGGGAGAATAGGGTTACCATGTACAAACTGCAGGTCTTCCATAAGGTATCTGAGACAAAATCTGATGCCTTGCACCAAAAAACAAACAAACAAACAAAAACAAAACAAAACAAAACAAAAAACACCCTTTTGCAGGAACCACCTTTTCCATCAAAAAATGTCCCTGACATGGGACAGGTGGGCTCAGAGGAGAAAGGGAAGGAGGTGCATCCATCACCCTGGGCTGTCCCCAGCCAGTCAGCTGGGATCCAGCCCGATCAACTCACCATCACCTCCCCTCTTGCTCGGCAATAGCATTTTGGGGGGGCAGCCAACATTTTCAGGTCTGTTTGCCTCTGTGTGATGGGTATTACATTCTGGTCCCACTGGCTGCCCACCCTCAGCCGCACCGGTGTCTTGCAGCATCCTAGCTCCAGTGTTTCTTGCTCTCATGAAGCAGACAGGTTCTGTGATAATTTTCTTCTATGCTGTTAGCTAAAATCCTTATGAATTTGAATCTCTTCTATTATTTTCAGCCCAGTGCTTATATTTCCCACCAACATCATGGGTATGATTTCCCTCCTGAGTGCCCAGCTGGGTCACTGTAGGTAATAGATAGTTATTAGCTCTGGGCAGAGGCAGCATGCATTTGCAACCAGGCAGGAGAAGATATTACAGATTGAAATATTATTTCAACTTCCTGACCTTGGTGGGTTTGGAGTAGATATCATTGTCTTTTTTGTTTTGCTTGTTGAATTTCTGAGAAACTAAAGGCTTAGAAACGTGCTGAAAATTCTGTATCCTTGTCATCTCAATTCATATCTGCTCTAATACGGATGTTTCTTGGTGCCATCATTTGTCTTGAAATGTTTTGAAACCATAGCTTTTTATTCTCTTCAGCCTTTCTGTTAAATTCTGGAGTAGTCAAATGAAGACACTTGCCCAGATCTGTATAGTTCTTATAAAATTACTCATTGTTCTACAATTTAAAAAATAAAATAAGACTGCATGGTCATCATTGTATATAGTACATTAAGCCATGAAGCTTAATATGTGTTTATTCCAGCATAATTAGATTGGAGAATCTAGAAGACAGCTTTTTTTTTTTTTTTTTTTTTCCAACAGAAAGCTTCCCCCCCCCAAAAAAAAACAAAAACCAAAAACTGTAAACTGTTTGGGGAAATGTTTTGTTTAAATGCCTGTCAGCTAACCAGATTGATCAGCTGAAATTAAAGCATTGCAAGGCATCTTCTCAAGGGAAGGCCCTGCCATCTCTTCCTACAACTGCTGTCTATTGTGATTGCCAGGATATGCTTGGTCCTGACATCTCCTTTTTGGTAGCAGCTTTGCTAGCTAGCCTTTAAAACAACCCGGGAAGAAGAAAACTACTCTCTACAGGAGAGATTTGATCATCCTATGTGGCATCAAGGAGGGGGAAAATCGAGCTCAGAACAGCGCACCGCATCTCCCATCAGTTCAACAGAGACTTGTCACCTCCGCCGGGCTGAACGGAGATTTTGTGTCTGTTTATCTGGCGTGGACCCACAGAAGTGCAGCAGGATGGGGTCCTGCCGGTATGAGGAAAATACTGTGCCAATTTGGATGCTGTCTGAACTCGAGTATGATAACAACAATATAGCACAGCAGAAAGAGCAGTAGGTAAGGAGTGGTATGCCATCTAGTGTGCACTGGTCGGTTAATAAAGTAGTTATTTACTGCTGGGTTTAAAAAACTCTGTTCTTTTGCCCTGTGTGGTTTAACAAGGCTGCCTATGGGTTTTACACGGTACTTAATGTTTAAATAACTACTCCAGGCTGGGCACACCAAACGTCAGATAGGCCGTCTGATTTACATCTGGAGGCTTGGAACGAGAGCATTGGAGCTGCACAGGGGAGCTATGAAGGCTGGTGTCGGTGCGGGGTTTGCTCCTCCATTTTCAGCGAGCAGCCAAGTGCACCAGCAACAGAGAAATTAAGGCAAATGGATGCAGAACATTCGGTTTCTCCTTTCCCGTGGCAAGGTCCACCATGAGCTTCCCTCTCCTCCAGCTCACGCTCAGCTCATCCTGGGCTGACCCCACCATCGCTCCAGCATCATCACCAGGTCCTGCTTGGAAGGCACCCATGGGTGCAAGACCTTTGGGTGCACCGAGTCCCACCACGACAATGAAGCTGTCCTCAGGGGGTGGTGATGGAGGACACCCCAGAGCCCGCAGGAAGGCGACTACCTCGTCCCTCTGGTTTTTGGTATCGCATCTGACCCGCCGGTGGGGAGCGGGAGGGCGACCACCTCCTGGAGAAGGCGGGGAGGGAAAGTTGGGGCGGGAGAGCCTGTCATGGCACGTGGCCGGGAAGGGCTTCTGGTGTGACGTGCTCTTGGGTTTTATTTAAATCAGTAAGACGAGAGGACAGTTCAGAGCACTGGATTAATTCCACTTTCTCCCTCTCGCTCTCTCTTTTTTTTTTATTAGGAAAATAAAAGAGACTTTGAAATATTAAGAGAGAGTGGGATTAGAGCCCTCTCCTGCTACCCCAGTCTTTCCTCCCCTATTAATTTCCACTTGATTAGAATTCTTTTTGAAGTATTTAAATATGGACAATAGGAAAAAGGGAGGGTGAAGTTATTGAATATCAGTTAAACTGTATTAATATAAGCTCAGTTCCAGCTTTTATATAGATACTTCATATATATGTATAGTTTCCACTAGGAATAAAGTAGATCTATCCCTCCTCCCCTACCTAAAGTAATTATGATTTAAAAAAAAACTATAATGAAACTCTTAAACTTTAATAGCCCATTTATAAATCCCCAGCTTAAAATTTAAATGCTTTAAAAAAAGTTTTAGAACTGTAGAAATTTGATTTTTTCCCCTTTTTTTTCTCTCTTTCTTTTACATAAGAGACACTTTTATACAGTGAAACTCTTGAAGCAGCATTTCAGGAATGGCCATCCCTGGCATCGGTGGAAATTGGGGTGCTGAGGGGCCATTAAGGAGGCTTTAGGGCTCTCTGTAGCACGGGGAGGCGGTGGGACTTGCCCCCATGTCAGCGAGGTGGCCCTGGTGGCCTCACCCAGGTCTGGAGAACTGCTGGAGGACAACTTCTCCCCTCCATCGCCAGCACCCAGAGGCTTTGCCATCACACTGGGTGTAACGCAGAGGCCTCGAGATTTTCATTTTTAATGAAGGGAAAGCCCACAGCGGTGTTGGGATTGCTGATGGAGGGTCTCAGGTGCCTGCGACAGACTGGCCTGGGCGTCCCTGTCATGGCCATTTTGCACCCCCTGACTCATTGCCTGCTGGGAGCCAAGCCATTCTTTGGGCTTTTATTTATAAATCAGTACTTTTATAAACCAGATTTAGATATCTCCGTCCAGATTCATAAATCCTCTCAGCTAACCTAAGAACCGCAGTTTGATTTACAAACCATGGCTTTTCGCATCAGATTTAACTCCCTGACTGACTTCTGAAGCATTCGATTGGCTTAGAAGTCAGGAAATAGATTTACAAATCCTAAAACAGATTTACAAATCTTAAAACATAATCACAAGTCATGCCAATAAGTTCTAAGCCAAAAAAAAAAAAAAAAAAGTGTACATTTACAAATCTTTTCTTTGCATTAGGAATACAAGAGACTGATTTATAGCTCAGGACTCTGAGGTCCTGTCACCTTTATGATCAGCTGTATAGATCCAGCTCTCACGTGCAATGCAAAACTCGGATCTATAAATCTCAATCGACTTTTCTGCTTCTGACTGAGCCTAACTTGTAGCTAGGTCGTAGGATACAACAAGAACCCCACCATTATCACCAGCTCCTCCACCCAGGAGATGACCACAAGGTGACCTTTGCTGCTACCCATGAGAACACAACACCAACCATGTAAGGATGAGGGACATGATTACCATGGCTGCAGTGGAAATCTCTGTAAAGTCAAGAAGTTAAAGGAGATGGAGGTGGTTACCCAAGGAGAAGACATATTTAGGAACATGAATTTCCCTGTGTGATGGGTTGTGGCACCTCAGAAGATCTGTGATTCACATCCTTCCTCTCCATGCTGCAGCACTCCTCCATCCCACCTCCTGGGATGGGCTTAGCAATGATGTAATTGCAACTCATCTTGCTGTGCTCTTACAAATGCATTGGAAACAGTCCTACTCATATAGGTGGCTTGCCTGGCCCTGCTTGAAGGGGAAAGAAAAGAAATTTTTTATCTGCTTGTGAGTGATTTGTTACATAGCACTTTTAAAATCTCATGCCATTTCTCTGAGGTGGTGGTCCTCTGTACCACATTCAACAAATAAACACCCAGTAATCCAGCTAAGTTTCCCTTGCAAATTGTTGCTAATAATGCAGACTTCCATCTTACTGAATGTTCTGGGGAGTTTTAGAGGAAAAAACTCGTCCACAAAGTCTAGTGTTAAAATGTGCAAAACAACCTCCATAATTCAATCATTTATTTATTTTTTTCTTTCTTTCTTTCCTTCCTTTTTTTTTTTTTTTTAACTCCTTGGTCTTCCAGATATACATCATAAAGCAATGACTATCATTAATTTATTTTCCTCTTTGCAATCACCTTTAACAGAAAAAGCAGCAAGACTTTTCTTCCAGGTGTAAACATGAGGAATAAAAGGCCAGATAACAATGAAGATTTCATGGAAACTCACAGATATGGGCATCCAAGTGTAAGGTCTGCAATTAAATGATGGACAGCAATTTTCAGATGACATTTTGTAAACAGAAAGCTGGAAAATGCATCTTGAGAGTCAATTTTGGGCAGGAACGTGAGAATCTAGAGGAGGTCAGTGGAGGAGGCCCACTTCACCAGAAAGCTTGGTCTTGTGTATTAGAAAGAAACAATCAGTTTAAGGAATAAAACCTCTCCACCTTTCCATCCGCTGAGGTAGGTCTTCACTGAAAAGAGGGTTTAATCCCTGGGTGGATTTTCATCTCTTCTGCCACTTTTTGTGCTGGCTGTGCAATGAGCTCAGGCTGTCCTACTGATGCTGGTGGGACTTGAACTGCAGAGGAATGCCAAGATCCTTCTCACCCCCTCTTTGAACTGGACTTTGCATGTTTTGCTCTCATTCCATTCCTGGCATAAAATAAGTAAAGGCTCTTTTCCTAATTAAGAAGCACTTGGCACTTATGTTGCCCTGGCCTAAACCTTGCCCAGATGCAAGCAGAAAGAGTCTGTCCCTTGGAGTCCGGCTTCCTTCCTCACACCAAGATGCCCAGGAAAATGCCATTTCCATTCCCCCCGCCTCCAGAGAGATCTTCTGTCTAATATTATTATATTTTCTCCACCCACCTCTTCCACCAAGTGCCCTCAGGAGCTAATAATAATAATATTGCAAACCCCTTAATAAATATTGTGATCACTGCCTAACAGGCAGTCGAAAAAGGCTGAGGATAAATAATAAAAAAAAAAAAAATGAATTTTCCATTTATCTGTGAGCGTATGTGTGTGCACGAGAGAGGGAGAGAGAAAAGAGTTAGCTATTAAAGATCTCGCATAGCCACAGGCAAATTCAGACGTCTGGTAGTCTCCTTGCGGAGACCTTTTTTTTTTAAAGCAGAGATTACTCTGGCGGTTCAAGGTGCTATCGAGCTCTAACCAGGGACAATTACAAGGCTCCAGTTGGAGCGTCTGAGACGATGCTTACGTCTGATAAGGTTGAAGGGGAATAATGGAAGTAGGGAAGTGATAATGGACTGCTGAATGGGTGGGTTGAGGTATCATTGCCATAGAGCCTGGAGACAGAAGCAGCTGCTGATGCAGAGAGGTGGTTTTTTTCCCTTTTTTCCCCATTTTGTTTCTGCTTTCCCTGCATAAGAAAAAATTATCTCTGACCATACACTCCAGAACTATTTTTTTCTCCTAGCTCCAAGCAACACTGGTAATACCACTCACCAACAAGTTTTAAGCCATAAGAGCATTCATAAAACAGGCCTGCATGCCTTGTCTCGCACATCACTCCATTCAAGAGGTTCAAAGAGCATTTTTCTGTTCTCTGCCCATCGACAATTTACTTAGCACCAGGCAGGACCCCATGGCTGCTCTCAGGTCCCCCCAGGAATGACAAACGCAGCACCCTGTGCCTAACAGGGTGGGCTAAGCCAGGGGCCAGGGGTGTCCACCCTTGTGCAGGGTAGAGAGGGGAGCAATCTGCTTTCAGGTGCTGGGGTCTTTCACCTGGCACTGGTCCTCCATGGTGTATGGTGGTCTGGGATCCAGAAAGCTGCCTGACTTGCTCTTCTCCATCGTTCTCATGGAGAGCAACCAACCAGCAAAGCTGGTCATTAACAAGGGATGAACCCTGGCACTGGGCTGCCTCGCACACCCCCAGATGAACCCTCCCTTCCATTCCTTTCTGGCCCATTCCCACCAACCTGTGGGCCATGACTTGGTCTTGATAAAACTAGTATTGCTGTAGACCACAGAAAGCACCAATGAAGCCTTCATTATATTTTTGCTAAGATTTCTTTTCCTGAGCCAGATTCTAGCTGATAATGACTTTGGTGCATTTTAATATCCAATAAACAAACAAAGCCTATTGTTTTTCTCCTTTGATTATGAGACTCTCTTCTCTTTGCCAGATCCTTTTATGTCTGTCTTTCCTTTTTGGAAGTATTAAATTAGAGCAGGATTTGATCTTTCTTCTTTCATTAAGGCAAGGCAGAGATGCCTTTATCTTTTCTTCTGAACCACTGTAAGCCGGCAAGATGCCACAGCCAGGGCCACAAGAAATCCCTATTTTTGGGCCGAAAGGGATTTCTGGAGGAAAAACAAACAAACAAACAAACAAAACCACAAACAGAGCCTTTCCCACACTGGGGGTCAAAATACCCCTCTGACATACACAAATATGGGGGTCCTTGTGTAAAGAGAAAACACACACAAAAAGAACTTTTGCTTGGCCCACGAAAAAATGCTTTCCATTTCCTAAGAGCTGGACAAATCCAAGCTGCTGGGGTGGAAGATCTCCAGACAGCATCCAAGGGAGAACTTTGAAGGGTGGGCAGTGAGTCACAAAGCCAGGCTGTCATTCGCAGCAGTGTCCTGACCAAGACTTGCAGAGAGGTGGTGCCAGACACATATCAAACCCCCAAACCATGTCATTTGCTTTAAAGAAATCAGAGCATTTAAATAGCACTACTTCTGGGGTGGGATTTATCTTACCTGCTTATGATTATTGAGAGCGTCAATAGCTGAGCTGGGGAGTCCAAATTCAGCCCAGGGATGTGAACGTGCCTTCACGGGGTACAATTCATACAGCTTCTTCTGAAGGTCAGCCTTGAGATGGAGAGAACTATGACCCAGAAATGTCCACTTCTCCCTGTGGACTCTAACATGAACCTAAAGAAAGTGTTCAGATGTAAACAAAGGCAGTGAGATAACCTTTGAAATATAATTCACTTTCCTCCTATGTTTTAAACCAGCAGAGATTTAGGTTTTCAGGCAGGTCTTCTCAGATGGTGCTGAGTCTGGTGTATTCATATGACTCCAGGACCTGGGGCTTGAAGGGAGCTAGGACAAGCTGAGAGAAGAATGAGAGATGATAACTCTATGGACTTCACAACCCCTCTCCTGCTTGGTGACTCACGTCTGTGTCATGGAACACCCCTTCTCTCTTGTCCCATGTGCTCAGGTCATGGTGTGATGGTCATTTGTCAAGTCAGAGGATTGCTTACCCTTGTAGGTCATCAGCTCTCTTCTTCCCAAACACTTGGGACTGCAGGCATCAGGGTGGACAATTACTGCAAGACCTGCAGCATCATTTGACAGCGACACTGGAGCACTCAGTGTGTCCTTCAGGTTAGGAGACTCCAGGGACAGATCATCCGGAGGGACAGTGAATGCAGAGCCACCACCAGCCCTGCTCCCCACTAGTTCCCTTTCCCAGATTTTTGGTAAGTCGCTAAGAGCTGGGTCTTGCAGGAGGGTCCAAAAGCAGGATAGCACTGTGGGGAGCTGGAAAGATGATACGAGCGTGAAATGCACCCAGAGAAGTCCAGGCAGCCATGGCACTTCTTTACAGAGGGCACATAGAAAAGGCAATGTGCTAAGACGTGTACATTTCCATTTCTTAATTAAAACAAAAAGAAGAAAACATGGGAAAAGCTGATGTCATCTTCAACAGGTGAAGATATTTGGTGTTTCCTTCCTTGCTACTTCAGTTTACTCTTCCTCTGTGCCCAGTTTCCCACCTTGAGCCTTTGGGTGAGCTGAGAGCACAGAACAAAATGATTTAAAGAGCCACGAATTTCTGCGTGAGCTTCCTTTTCTGGCATACGCCTTTTCAGAGAAACAGGCAGGAGAAAAGAGCAGGTAATAGATGGGGAAATGCCTTTGTGCTCTCTGCCATTGTAGTGGACTAAAATAAAGAAGCTGCTGTGTGATGCCAGGAGAAAGGAGATGATATCTGTCTAGGTTATACCCTGGATACTAAATCCAAATGCATTTCAACCAAGATCAGTTGCTTTTTTAAAAAAAAAAAAAAAAAAAAAAGTTGATTTTCTTTCCAGCTCTTGGAAGTGAATCTATTTGGTGTCAGGCTGAAAGAAGACAGCGTGTAAGTAACTGAGAAAGTGTTTACTCAGTGAATTAGTTCAGCTTTCATTGTGCACAGAGGATTACGGCCTCAGCAGTGGATGAGCTCCATTTCAGGCTGGAGTGGCTCACTTAGCTACCTCCAGGGCAGGACTAATTATCATAGGACTTAGGCCATTAAAGGGCTTTAACTACCAGTGCTCTCTCCCAGGTCTGGATTAACTGTTTGCCTAGAGCAAACTGCCTAGATAACCATTCAGCCTAATGGTCTGCTTTGATTTCTCTGCCCCCGCTGCCCACCCCTTTCGCCTTTAAACTTTACATTATTGGCAGATCTGGAACAATAGCTAAGAATATTAATGTATTTGCTGCAAATTATCAAAGGGATTTTGTTACAGGCTTTTTTTTGTTTCCCTCTTTTGCTATATCATTGCTAAGGCAATGTTAGGAGGTGCTATTGTCCATGGCAGAGGGCCCTCACCTGGCTCAGGTGGATTAAGAGGGGCTGCTCAAAAGGCACAACCCCCAGGGGAAAATACCAAAATGCCCACAGAGCCGGCTCTGTCTTACTCTGCTGTCTACACGACAATAATTGAGGCAGAAGGTACTCTGCATAGAAAGAGCAAAAGACTGTTGTGCCCCGAGGTGCTAAATAGCCAAGATGAGAGAGAGCAGACCCTACCTTACAGAAGAAGAGCTGGGGTACAGCAGGTTTAAATGGTTTGCCCAAGGTAACAGATGGAGATTGTGGCAGAGGCTGGTCTGCTCCTTATCATTAAAAATAGGTTTGAAAAATTATCTAGTGATCTTTCTTTAATGCCAGGCTTCTCATCTCTTCTGGGATGTCAGCACATCTGGGTAGTTTTCAGACCGAAGGAGGTAAGACTTGCGACTGTAAAAGCAGATGCAGCCTTGCTGTTGTCTTCTGCTCTGCCACATCTGTGTCCCCACAGTACAATGCTTAGGGCACCAGGGAGACCAGCCCACAAACAGGGCTTTTTGGCAGTATTTGAAGGTGGAAACGCTGACAGTGAAATCAGACTTCTTCATTCCCAGAGTAACATCCTTAAGACAGTTTTTCCTCTCCACCTTCCAGTTTTACACAGGGAAGGAAATACCATTTAATGCCAATCCCTATGCTGAGTGCATATGGCCCAATATGGGAACCATTTACATGCATGGATCCCCTTATTCATGTAACTCAGGTGTTTTGGGAAGAGTGTTTGTCCACTCAAAGCTTATAACGTCCACAGCAGCACAGATTAAAAGCTGAAATCCGTATTTATGCTCCTTCATGTATTTATATCCTTAGCAAATATATAAATAAAAGAGAGATTTGTGCAAAATAATACTTAAAAAAACCAGGATGATTCTTGCGTCACCTCTCTTCCTGTTGCTACTAAATCAGCAGAGTGCAGCTCAGAAACATGATGTGCACACAGCAGAAGACAGCTCTGACGCAACCATGCAATGGTTTTAGGAGGCAGCTTCATATGTTCATAGCCTTCTCAAAGTCAGGAAGGTTACGTATGTGTAAGGTTAAATGCACTCTCAAAACAAACAAACAAACAAACAAACAAACAAAAAAAGACAGATCTAAAACAAAGCCCAAAGAAGGATGCTTGGGCCAGCAATGGAGCACACCCTGCAGAGATTAAACCAGCTCAGATTATAGGAGTAAAATCAGGCACCTGCAGCCAGGTCTTGCTGGTGACATGGCCTTGAACCCTGCCAAAGCCTAGGGAGCAGCTCTGCCATGCACCTGTCCTGGAACCCACACCCTCGCTGGGGCTCCTGCTCACCCCTCATATCTGGCACGCTGGGAGCATGCCGTGTCTGATGGCAGCGCCTGTCCGGCAGAGTGCTTTTCTTCCTCCTTTGACACTTTTCCCCATCCCTTTGTTCACGATCTTTGCTGGCTAACGCGATTATGCATTTTATAGCCCAGCTGACAGCTTTCACAGCATTTTTCAGAGCTCTGAAGTCTCTTGCGGATGGTCAAAACATGCCAAAATTGTGTTCCGCTGCTTCGTCTATATGGAAATTGTCTAATTTCTGCCTTCCTCTGATCTCTTACTCTGATGGTAATGGGGTTTAGTACTTTCTCTTCTTGCCCCTGCTGCAGGTGTGAACTAGAACACAAGACAAACTGCTTGCTGGAGTGCAAGTTATTTGTTGTTTGCAGATGAATGGAGGTAGCTTTCATTTCCTGTGATTCTGAGTATTAAATTCCTACCCCTCGTTATTTACCCATTGCACGACATCTTCTGCTTTCAACTCATTCTTTCCTCATTGCATCTGAAAGCCCTCACATTGAAGCCCATCAAGAAAAACATAACTGAAGCAACTTAATGGAAAAAAAAAAAAAAGGCAGGTGAAACAGCAAGCAGGTATCTTTGAAGAGAAGGCATTTCTCAGAGGAAAGGTAGAGCATCTGAGGATTTCCGCTCTCAGCACCAAGGATGCTCCAAGCCTGGCTAAAATATTTACCTATGAAATCTATCAAGAAAGCAGCAAAAATAAAAATCAGACCTGGAGTAATCTAGGAGCAAACGAATCTGCCCTGTCCTCAACAAGAGAGCGCTGAGACTGTGCACGTCCAGAGGCAGCGACCACCTCTCACTGCGTGCCTGCTCAGCATGGTGAGACCCTGACCAGCTTTTTCGCTGGAAAGATACCTGTGGTGAGACAAGAACCCCTGAGCTAAGGCTGGGCAGGGAAAACATGTACTGGTGCCTCCTTCCCTTATTTACGAAATGCAAGTTCACCTTCCAGTGAAACTGCAATTAACTTGTAAATGTATGCTACAAAATTAATTTTCCACTAGCTGCTGTTCTTCTGTAGCTAAGAGGAATTAGGTCAATAAAACACCAATGTGAGCTCTGATATGGCCCTCATGACAAGCTCTGTCCTGATACAACAGCCTATGGAACTAATAAGCCCAGCCCAGCTTACACAGAGGGAGCCCCAGGACTAAAGGCATTGCAAGCCCACTGGAGATGCTCCATCCAAAGCACCCCTTCCTTGCTCAGAGCACTGCTGGTTTCTTGGAGCACAGCAGCTTGGTAATGACTTCCATGTTACTGCTCAAGAATCTTACTAAACTAAAGGTTTTTTTGCACATCCACGTTGGGATCTGTTACAATGGGATCCATTAGATCCATAACATGTCCCAGCGTTGCAGCCAAAAGGCTAGACAAGGTGGGTGATGGCTCTGATTGACTGGGACCGTGAGGTCTTTGTGTTTCTATACACACTCCTCTGTGCTAGAGGACAATGGGTTTGCCACCACATCTTGTGAACAGGGATAGTTCTTGGCTGCAACTGGAAGAAGTTCATGCTGCAGATGCAGAAGACTTTAGTCACGGTGGAAAGTAGCTGAACACATCGTTGGTTCAGAGATGGGTTTTCCTGGGGGCTGGCTCTACAGAAGACAGCTGTGCTGAGAAACAGAGGAAAGACACTTGAAACAAACAGCAACATTAGCTGGCAACTGAAAACAGCTGCTCTAGAAGAAAAGAAACCCATTCCCCCCACACACAATAGCATGCTATGGGAGAACAGCTAATCTTGTAGCATAGGCACAGAACTCGGCGCTGGGAGGAGATAACAAAGTCCAGGGGCTCCTGTGTTATGGGTCAGATGCTGGCCCCCAGCTTTACATCTTCTCAGCAGACACAACAGGCACTGTCACGCAATGCCACTATGCCTGCGAGAGATAAGCTCCTGGATGAAAAACAGCTGGCTGAATCTCAAGCCAGGCAAGATGGAAATGATGCTTCTAGGAAAAAAAAGAAGTGATTCAGGCATTTTCTAGTGCTGGTGCTGTCTGCCCCCTTGCAGAGGGAGAGGAACCCCAGTGGACTGGGACCTACACTTACTCCTCAAGGCTCATCCCACGCTAGTCGCCAGGTGTTCTGGGCACCCAGGTCACTGTCCTGCTTTTCTCTTTCTCTATGTGAACCGTGGCGAGGCACCGTACCTCATCAGGCCTGGGCTGAAATGCCTCTTCTCCAAGATAAGGCTGCCATTGCCGCATCGAAGTGAGTTGCAAAGAACAGAGGATGCCAATGAACCGGAGCAGATTTTCTCTCCTTACCCAGTCATGAAACCACTTTGGAGGCACAGCATCTTCTATAGGAATAGATGAGCCAAAGAGGCACGGAGCTGGATGGAATAGCAGAAATACTTGGAAGTTCAAGGAAGGAGGTGTTCCATTCATTTTGACTCATGACCTCTTCAATCCTTATGAGCACTATCAGCATGGGAGGGAGTTTTCCCCACTTGGAAGAATTAATGACTTCTGTTTTCTTCTCGTATTAAACCTTTCAATCCCTTCCGCAGTGATCACAGCTCCCACGATAACTTCCCACTCTACTCCCCAGTTTTCTTCTCCCTGCCCAGGAAGTCTGTTTCACACACTTGCTTGGGAAACCAGGTAAAAATGAAGAGGCACAAGCTGACTACCAAATAATCTGCTTGCCAAAGGGATAAGCAGTGGAGAAGTCAGCTCTTGAGTTAACTCTTGCATTCAGAGTTAGTGTAGTTGACCGATCACCCAGAGATTAAAGCAGTCACCTGGCATATGGCAATCCTTTCTCTGGTGTGGATTAGCCAATTGAACTTGAATTTCCTTTCTCCTCCATGGCTGCCTCTTCTTTCTTATGTGTGCCTCTTCTGAGACAAGTGGGCTCTCTTCTGATGAAGTCTTTGCGAGGTCTCGGCCTCATGCCAATGTGGAAAAAAGGTCAAACCCCAAAGCCACAGAATTCCTCATGAAACAGATTTTTTTTTTTTTTTTATCCGGCTCACACAGAGTAAAGGGTAAGAAGTTTCTTCATTGGCAGCTCCACAATACCTGCCTCCAAGGACACTTTCCTCCTAATCCCCAGTAACTGGAAGATTTTTGTGCCCTGAAGCGTGAAGGTTTATGTCTCTTCCACAGCGCTGGATGTTTTGTTTAAAATTCAGAGCATTATAACTTCTAAAATAGTGCCTGTTTTCCCTTCCTGTGGGTGCTTCAGCAGCTGACTCAGGTCTTTCAGCAGTGACACTTTGTACAATGGTGCAAGCAAATACCCAGGGGTAGCAAAGCTTGGAGGAGAACTTGTGTGTTCTGCCAGTGGAGCATGCAGGAGAAGGACGCCGAGAGACTGGGTCACCTGAGCATCTGGGCTGTCAGCTGTTCCCATCGCATCTCTAGGACACAACATGTTCCCACAAGGAAGCCCTCAGACCAGCTCATGGTGTCCTCATCAACAGACCATGAGAGATGGCTGCATTCAGCAAACAAATTGATTTAACATCTGCTCTCCTGAGATGTGTGTGCCTCTAGCAGGCTTAGAGGTTACTGTAGTCAGGCTCTGTGGGGACAGAGAAAAGCAGTTTGACCCTATTGTCCTAGATGAGACCACTGTTTGGATGTCCCTCCATCAATGGCTGGACGTGAGCCGCACCATGGCTCCAGCGAATACCGGTCAGGAGGGAACCAGCACCTGAAGGTGCAACTGCTGCTTGGTGACCTGCTCCAGACTACATCCTCTTGGAAAGCCTTTCTAACGCTTGTGATTTCCCACACACTTCTTTCTGTTGAAGAACAGACTTCCCAAAGTCTTCCTTTGCCTGCACCTGGTGCGGTGCTCCTTGCAGCTGCTGCGTCCTTCCACCGAGTTGGTGGCCAGTGGATCTGCGACGCGGTTCATTAAAGCTGGGCTGCCGATTGCTCTGCCGAAATGAAGTCTGACACCTACCTCACACAAACCTCCTCCTCCTGTTACACAGAGCACATTCAACTTTTCTGTAGTACACAAAGAAAATTCAAACATTTTACAGAAAAATAAATGGGCTCTCATGGATACGTATAAAATTGCCCAAGTTGGTGCAGGGAAACAGTGCATTTTCTCCTCTTTGGACTTGCTCCTTCCTCCTCTTAACATGTGGAACAAATGTCTCCTTTGGACCGTGATGGGGTAACTTGGAGAGGTCGGCAGAATTGCTGCACATGGACCCAGGGCTGGTATTATTTTTCTATTGAACCTTGATGGAAACGCATGCACAGCAAGTCAGGGCCTGTCCCTTTTCCTTTCTCCTTTCTCTCTCTCTCCTTTTTTTTTTTTTATTTCTTCCAGGAGTGCTGATGATAAGAAAAGCAATGTCTAAATCTTCTTAATGGTGTTTATGCAAGCAGTTTTGCTTAGCTGCAGTCCCTGCCACCCCCTCCCCCGTCCACCCTCCCCTCCCATCTTCCTGCTAATATCGCTGCTTCATTCCTTTCCCTGTTGGCTATTACTATGGACTACAGCGAATCTAAAACTAAATAATCCCCTTAGTGTCAAGTTTTCTGGGCTGAGCAAATAAATCTAACCAAATGCATTATCTAGGTAGAGGAGGCTGTTGTAAGGGGGGGGAAAAAGATAAAAGCTATTTTACTTTAAGGCAAAGAGTAAAGCCATCATTTTTCATTCGCATTGTACTTTAAAAGTTTTTTTTTTTTAATTTCATTTTAACTTTACTGTTCATTCCCTTTCTCTTTCCATTGTAATTAAAAAAATAAAGAAATGCAGCAAAGCTTCTGATTTCAAGCATTAAAGAGAGGGAGAAAGACCCCAGATAAGGTGCAATTCAAATCCTCCTCTCAGACGGGTAATTCTGATCAAGCAGCAAAACAGTCTAAATAAATAAACCCTTCTCCACTTCCCCTTCCCCGGGGGAGAGGGACGAGGGATATTAGAAAACTCATTTACGGGAGGAAGAGCGAATGGAAGACTTGTGTGTTGCAGGACGAGGTGGAGAGGTCTGCTTGGCTTTGGGCTGCCCTAAGTTGTCAGCTTGCGAGGGCAGGATGGCTTCCTTTGGGGGGGGTGCATGCATGTGTGTGTGGTGGCACAGAACTCTGATTTTTGGCTTCTTCTGCAAATCCAGGGCAGGTCCTCAGCCAGCATAAACCAACGGAGCTCCGCTGGGTTTGCAGTAGCCAAGAGTCTGGACAACATTGTCCCCAGAGCTGCCAGCATTCATGCACGGGCCAGTTTTGTTCAGCTCTGCCTTTCTCGCCAGCCTTCCCTCTTCTCCTGGTGTCTACCCAGACCTGTATGTACTCGGGTGAAAGGGTGGAGGCATCCTTAGCAAGGCAGTCTCCCTGGATAGCCAGCCTCCTGAATTGTTCGCATGCAGAAACAGCAGAAATGAGCCAATACCAGCACCATTTATCTGAACTCATCCTCTCGAATATTGGTTCTTTTCAAATGCAGACCGGATTAAGAATATGCCTGGTGTGGCTTTTGCAAAATCAGAACCTGACTCACACGTTTCTGTAAAATCAAAGCTCCTTCATTTTGTCCTACATAAGTGAAAAGCCAAGCGAGTTGCTGATTTTCAATCTGCTGCCTTGAAGAGCAGAAAGCTCTTGAGCTGTTGGAACTAGAGGCAGTAATAGAGTGAGGTGCTGCTCCTTTCACTTACTTCCCTCCATGTCTGTCCTCCCCCCATCAAATGTTTTTTTCCAGTTAAATTTCAGTTTTGGAATAATTTAGTCAATATTTTTTTCTCTGTATTTGGCTTCATCCTTGTGGATGTGTCCTTGACTGGTTTCCCCATCTCTGTAGCCAGCCTGCCTAGGTGATCTGCTTTTATGATCCATTAATCTTTAAATCTCCCTGGTTTCAGTTGGGCAGACATTGCTGTTTGAAACCAAACCCTTACCTCTTTCTTTTCCTTTTATTAAACCATGCTTATATTTTTTTTTTCTGGTTTTAGCCATAAAACCCCAGGAAGAAGAATAGAGGTTTTGTTCTATCAGTGCTTTTTATAAATCTTCTCTATGGAAATAAAACCTCAGGCAGAGCTCACATTGAAAAAAAAAAAAAAAAACAGTAAAGACAACTCTACTGCATTTTTGGGATGAGAATCTGCAACAGACATCACAAGCAATCAGAGGCCAGCTCTTGACCTGCTGTTGGTCAGCCTAGCAAGGACACCAGCTGAGGACCAGGCTCAATCAATTTGCAATACAATGGTGCAAGCATCTTGCTCATTTTATTCTAATACTCTTTTAAACATCTGTACAAAACTGCCTGCTTGGCTATGGACCAACTCCAAAAGTATTCAGAGGAAGAGCTGCAATCTTTGATAAACAAGCTGGAGGACATTATCTGAGATATCGCTGAACTACCAACGTGCCCTAGGGTATTCTGCAATTTCTTCAATGGTCTTATGGCATCTCCCAGTACTTCCGTCCCCCTGGAAAAGCACACATGCAATTAGATTCATGTGCACATTATTTATTATTTTCCTGTAAAATCTGGCTGCAATTTCTGCCAATATTAGCAATCATTTCTGAGACCTAGAGGAATGTCAAGTGGACTCCAGTAAGTTACTGCTGATCTGCAAAGTCCTGGTAAGTGTGTGCTGATACAGACAGCATCCTGCATTGCCAGAGGTTGTTCCACACTCAAAACTACTGTAGAGTGGCCTGCTATGAAAATAGGCTTGTTCACTCCTCATGGTAGGGTTCTGCCTGGAGACTTCTCCTAGACAAATGATTGTATCTCAGGATACAAGGATGAAACAAGCAATGACTTTTAAGAGAAAGTTTTGATGGTGGTTTTTACTCACTCCACTTGCATCTCTATTTTTTTCCTGTGCAAATAGGCGAGACCTACCCACTCCTGAAAAGATTTTAACCAAAAGCATTTTCTGCCCCTACTGTCTGCAATTGTCCCCTCCCTTTCTGGAAAACCTAAAGCCCCTGCTGACCATCCTGAAGAGGAGATGGGTATCGGCAGTGAGCACGGTGCAGGACGCAACCAAGCCATGGGGCTGCAGCTCCATGGCTTGTCTCCTTTGCAACAGCCCTACAGCTGAGCTGCTGAGCAGGATCAGCCCCTCGGCTCACGTGGCAAGAGACCAAAGCTAGGAGGGGTCCATTTTAATCGCTGCAGATGGAAGGAAGAAATGGCAGGTTTTGCTACCTGCGGCTTCTCTCTTAATCTCTGCTAGACGCGTGATAAATGCAGCATTGCCAGTTCGTGTCTTAAAGCATACCTCCTGTGGTCTTGGTCGTGTTCCCAAAAGCCCTGGATCCCAGAGGCACGTGGCTGGGGTGGACTCTCCATTTTTGTGTCATCTGTAAAATCTCATTTTTAACCTGCATGGTTTTAGAGGAAAAAAAAAAGAAAAAAGATAAAAAGGAGACACAAGTTCAACTGTGACCAGCGTTGCAAAGGACTAAGATTAGGAGGCATGTGAAAAGAACTAAAAAAGGTAGCATGCTTTTTCAGATATTTCCAGATCTGTATGGGACCTCCTGAGCTCTGCTTCCCACAGAGATGTGGATGCATGGCACCATGGGCTGCATCTGCATGCAGGGCAGGGCTCCTCCTGCTCTACCTACCACCTGGACAGCCATGCTGCAACACAGGGTTTCCTAAATTTCTTTTTAACAGTGATTTCCTTTTGAATTCAGTATCTTGGCCTCTGTCACAGAATTTGACCACCTGCAGCATGAAGAGTTTTTTTCTTATGTCCAGTTGAACTTCCCCTTCTGGTAAGTTGTGTCTGTCGACTCTTGTTCCTTTGCCATGTCACATTGTTGACTGGCCCCATCTCCTCCAAAAAACACTTTTAGGCTGTGCAAGACAGTAACTAAATCTATGCATTCTCCTCTATCTCCACTCCTTGCTCAAACACCATGTGTTCCAAAGCCCTCCTGGTGGCCCTTTGCTGGGCTCACTCCAGTTTGTCAGTCTCCGTTTGTACAAGGGAGCCCAACATAGGCCACAATGCTCCAGATGTGGCCACGCAAGAGATGCAAAAAATCATTTCCCCTTGTCCTGATGGATGTGCTGATGATGATGAAACCACCATGCAATGAGTCTTACCTCTGCAAAGGCACACAGCTGACACACGTTCAGCTCAATGTTCCTCAGGACCCCTGGTCCTTCCATGCAGACCTCTTCCAGGGTGCTGTGGATGGGACAGCAGCACAGCCCTTCTAGTCCTTCTTGGTGTGTAAGCTCTCCTTTGCCAATGGGACAACCTACACATTGGCCTTCAGCCCCAGTGGAGCACTTCACCCTTTGTTTTCTCTCTAGGTGCCACCTTGGTCCCAAGCAGAGTATGACAGTAGCTTTCCACTGTTTGGCCTGTTGCACCAGCCCCTGTTGCAGTGTAAAGAGCTGGTTAGCAGAAGCTTCACATTTTCGGTTCTTGCCTGATGCTCTGTCATTCGCTTCCTCTGCCGGCTCCTGTTTTATATATGGCTGAATCACCAGTAGCTACCAGAGTGCTCTGCCAGGTGACTGGTTTTGGGCTGGGGCCAGGGGCATGGAGCCAACATGGACTGAGCCTGTTGTACGATGGATGGGATTTCTGGGTCCAAGCCTGGAGGGGCTGGGAGGAGGAGAAGGACCGGGAGCCAAGCAGAGACAAGACAGCTCCTGGGACATGAGGCAGCAAGAGCAGGGAGCAGAATTTGTTGTGGGTATTTCTTAACAGTGGGTTTGGCTGAACCAGATCAGGCTGCCTTCCAGCATGGCCCTGATCACCTCGCTTCACCAAATCACTCCTCAGAGACAAAGCTATCGACACTAGCTCCTCAAAGCTACAAAAGAGGTCTGTGTTTCTGCTTGGTGCATTTTTCTGCAATTTCACTGCCTTTTTGCCCTCTTATGGATGGGTTTGTAACTGAACCCACTAACAAGCAGCTAGATCTGATACAGCTTTTGAAATTCCACCATCAATCTGTGCTAACTGGTCATACATTGGGTGGTGGTGGTGTTTTTGGTTCACGCAAAAGATCAGAAGTGATTTGTCCAGATCAGTCCCTCCTCTCTTGGAGCTCAAATACACTTGCACATTATCAGGGTGCAAAAAGTTACTTAAAGCTGCACTGTTCCTGATACCTGTCTGTGTGCTCTTACCTGTTGATAAATGCAAGATGACTGGAAATCTGTTAGCCCACAGTGAGAGCTGGGAAAGCTGGGGCAAACTGATCAGGAACAAGAGCAAGCGGATGGAGGAGCATCACGCAGCATGTGGTACCTGGCAGTCACCGGATTGCATGTCCAAGCACAGAATCAGCCAGTGACTGAGAAAAAAATAAACTTTCATATGCTGCTCATGACAGCATAAATAACCTGCAGCTTCATGGGTTTACACTGTGACTTACTAGTGCTCGGTGGCTCAGTTAAGACTGGTAGGTTGCCCTCTTCTTCATAAACCAGATATTCCCTCACTTCAGAACCTTTGCCACATGTGTCCTTACCCATTTAGGAACCTGGTAAATATATTTTTGCTGTCTCCCCACAGCTTGCTTGAGAGCCATGCATAGACCGTTGTCATCTCACATTAGTTTCCTTATTCTCCCCAGTTTATCACTTGGAGCTGATTTAATTACCAATGCCCTGAGCAACTTCATCTCTTGGCGTTTGCAATGCTTTCCTGCTCAGCACAGAAACCTGCCTACAAAGGTGTGTTCCTCTCCAGCAGCACCACGCAGGGTTTATTGTCTGCTCAACTCATGGAGGAGAGCAGGCATATGACTCAGCTCCAAACTGCTGCAAGCATTTTCTTGCAATCTGGGTGTATCCCTCTCCTGGGGCTTTTGTGAGCAAGCTGCAACTAGAAAAGATTTCCAGCATTGCTGCACCAGCTCTCTGCCTCTGCCAAAATCAGCTGAATTTGCTCTCACCATTGTTCTTAACCACAAAGTTTACCCAGAGGTTTGTTTTTGTCTACCAGCTCTTTGTACTGCTGATTGCCATAGGTTCCTAACAGTTTTTGAACTGGTGACAGATGACAAACATGAGAAAAAGAGTACTACAACACGGGATCATCTTAAATCTTGTTGCCAGCCTTCTGTCATTGTAACATTCCAGGGCTGGGAGTGCGTGATGGCTTTGACCTTGATTATATTGGTGATAATCCATCTGCACAAACAGTATATATACATAAATACAGCTATACATATACATCTATACGCATATATGTGCAAAAAACAAGCCCCTTTTTTTTTTTTGCGTGGCTTTTTAATGCCCCAGGGATTGAAAGGGATCGTTTGTGTTCACTAAAGATGCATGTCTTTCCATTTTGTCCCTTTTACAATCTCCTCTATTTTCATCTTTTTTAACATAAATTTATAAATAATATNATATATATTTTTTTTTTTACAGCCTGCTAGGGAAGCTCTTCCAAAATATGAATCTTCTCATGGTCTCTGATTTTCTGCCTAAATTTATTCATGGCTGCTTGATCTCACTTTTCCCTTGTGCCAGTGCTGCCCTTTGACTGGAGCAACTCTTTTCTCTCCCTCACATTTAATACCCTGATATATTTCCTGCATATTTCCCCCTTTTCTCTTTTGCTGGAGTAACCAAGCCAAGCTCTTTCTGCCTCACCCATGGGACATGTTTCTATCCTCCTGCTTGCTCCCCAAGCCTTACCAAGCTATGGCTCTGGGTGAGCCCCTCATTCCTCAACTACAGGTGACCAGAAGAGTTGGACATTTTCCACACAAGGACTCACTGATGCAGAGCATAATGGCATTAATATTTCCTTCTCTCCACTGGAAACACCTTGCCTGAGGGCTGCATCCTAGGGCTGCATTTGCTTTCATGTGTGCATCACATCAGCACCACAGATCTTCTTGCCATCAGGCACCAAAGCTTGTTTCTTCTCCCTCTGTACCCACCATAAAGCACATTGCAGCCTCACTGTCCTCGACTTTGCATCTCCTTTTCCACCCACAAGCCACCATACCTGTGATCCAGGCCTGAGTGTACTGCTCCACATTTCTAACATCTTCGGACATCCTCCATCTTCTTCTTTCAGGCTGTCACTGGAACATCGTGTCACTGGAACATCGTGTCCTGTTCCTGGCCTTTGCTTGGCTCTAATCTCAGCTCTCTGAGCACTGAGTGTGTTGCACAAAGTCAAGACTCAGCCCTGTCCTCAGCAGTGCCCTGTGCCATGCTGGTGTATCTCCCTACTCTTTGTCTTGCCCTTCTTAAGAAGAGCTATCTCATTAGCAGTAACAGGGCTATTCATCTAGCCCAGCTGTGCAGGATCTCACTTCATTTGGTTCACATGAACCTCAGGCATAACGATTTTCCCCACCTCCGTACACCTGGGTGAAGCAACTAGTGATTGCAGGTTCTGCCATTGCTCATGCATAGCCTCCGGCATGTCTTCTGGGACTTCGAGGTGATACACTGCAGGGAGCGCACAACGCACCAGTCTTCTGTTCCCAGACGCTGGTGCTGTGCTTTTTCCCCTGCTCTGTGAATGGCACACAGCACATCTTCATTGAGATAAAGCTGTCACCAGGCCGAGGGGAATAGCAAGAATTACAACTCATTCAAAACACCCTGTGCTGCAGGGGAGGAGTTTTGGCCCAAGACACTGGAGGACGTTTGTGATGGAGGGCTGGAGCAGCTGTTCTGCAGAGGACATGTGTTCCACCTCAGCATTTATAACCCCCTGATTCAAATGAATACAAGTCCTGAAAAGTTTCAAAATTAATCACTGAAAGTTTCAGACTCGTTTGAGACAGATCAGAGCATTTCGTTTCCATCATGACATCGCTCATGGTCATTATTTACGAGCGAGTTTTTAAAACGTGAAAAAAACAAGTGGGACTGGAACAAAAACTTTGAAGCGTTTCCTTCTCCAAATGCAGAAGTGGGACCTCTCGGGATTGTCATGACTTCACTTTCCTTTTGTGTTTCTTTATCCTGATTTAATTTGTTATAAAATGAG
>VXAA01001014.1:145960-179412 GCA_013399115.1 Anseranas semipalmata | reverse complement strand
TATATATATATATATATATATATATAAGTAAATCTAATGAAACTATACAATTCACAGGTCAGCAAAGCTTGATGGGGAAGTTTTGCTGAACCTTTTTCATAAACATAAGAATAAAAGAAAAATTATTAAAAATAATGCAAAAAGCATCTGCATGCAGGGTGCAGTTATTGTGAGGAACTCATTGCTGCTAGACACGATGTTTAGTTAATTCAAACCAAGAGTGGCCTTTTACATAGGGGAAAAGCCATATATTGTGGGGATTTAAGTGTTTTGGAGGAGAAGGGAGTCTTGAAAGTTATTGCACCAACCTGCCACTAAGGAGAAGTGTGACGAGATGCAATTGCAGGGCACGCACCACGATATGATGTGCGTGGTGGTGGCCGCTGCCAGCCGTGGGATGCTGAGCTATGGGGACCATGGCCCTCACGATGCTGCTCGTCCCTGGCATGGCTCAGACCTACCCAGCACACTTGCCCAAATCTTGTCCCACAGCACTCGTAGCCCTCGCTTACCCGGAGCGCTGCAGACACACAGAAATCGCTGCGCATCACATCACACATACTGCCTGAATGTTTGCAGTCGTCAAGTTTGCGCTCCGATCCGCTTGCTTTCTGCTGAGCGTCTGGCGAGGGCTCTTCCCCAGGTACACCAAGGCTACAGGACACCACGGCCGGGGTTTGCAGGGGGGACCGAAAAATTGGAAAAGGTGGATGGAGGAGGTTGGAGGAAAAGCAGAGGTATTTTGAAGATGCTGATTTAGAGTGCCATTAAAAATGCTGCCCACATAGCCTTTTAACCCTCAAAGATATCAGATAACTTTTTTCCCTGCGGTGAGATGAAGTGGCTGTCATTATCTGCGAAGGTCTGTATCATATTGGAATCTGCCGGCGCAGGTCAGCGAGTCCGTGGTGTTCTGGTCCCAGCTCCGGCGCTGAATTACATTTCCCAGGCACAATGGCTGCAGAATGGGTGGGTGCTTTGTCATTTAAACTGCATAAAGAGGCAGAAATTGATTTTTATTGTGGATCTTCATATCTAATAAAGCTCTGAGGGGCTCTTTTCTTCTCCGACTGAATGGCCATTGAATGCTTTCAATCTAGTTCTGTGTTTCATGCCTAAACTGAATAGTGGCAGGAGGAAAATAGATGGGGGGAAGAGAGGCCAAGTCACTTTCCAGATTGAAAAGGATACAGAAGAGAAATAAATAAAAAAATAAAATAAAATAAAGTAAAAATGAATCAGGAAAAAAGAAAAAAGCCATTTAAGTGGAAACGGGACCTTTCCTGATGCTGAGGAAAAATTGCTTTGTGCAATGCACATGCGTGGGACTGCGCCCGCAGCTGCGTGCATGAGGATGCGGGTGCATGCAGCTGCACGGTGCTGCAAGAAGACTTGGGACTCGACGAAAATGTAACCGAGGCACCCTGATGTTACCTGCATCTCCATTTTGTGCTTTGGGACTGGGAATTCCCTGCTCCCTGGTCAAGACATGTTCATACTGCATAACCCAGAGCTGCCCAGCATGCATTGCCCTCAATAACTAATATTGTCAGCTTGTGGAAGCTAACGCAGAGGCGTCAAGATGTAAGGATTGCTTTTCTTGCATGGCCCTTTTTCTTGTTTTCACTACACGCATGTGATTTGATGCATGTTCTCGTACCTCCACAGATAGAGCTGGGATTCCCCTCCAACACAGGCTGGTGCAGGAGGTGCGAGCTCCCAGTCTCAAACAACAGGGAGCCATTTAACACACCTTCATTTGGCTTTCTTGCAGCCCTCCAAAAGCCTGTCTTCCTAACTGTGGCCAAATTAAGGTCTGAAACAAACACAATTCAGCCCTGTGCCTGAAAAGCTAGTGCTCCAGTTTGAGCAATGAGGGCATTCAGCATCCCTGTCCTTCCTCGCATCTAAGGGCATTAAAACCTCGCTCAGAGCCTATTGAGAGCCTCCTGAAGTGCCCCGTGCCTCCTCAGAGCCACTGCTGAGCCCCTGGTTGTGGTGGCCAGGAGGACAGTGGGCTTCCTGGCAGACCATGGACAATCAGGTTTCTTTTTCAGTGAGCCCTCTGTGACATACACCCCCAAGGTGCTTTATTCTCAGCACACAGAAAGGAAGAGAAGTGGAAGATGGCATAGCTGTCCTGTCCTGGAGAAGGAACAAAGAGAACTTTAAAAGTTAGGCAAGGCAAACTTCCCATGGGATACATGATTCTTTCCCTGTGCACTACAACTTCCTTCAGGAAAGAGATTTTCCTTAGGCTGCTATAAAATGAAAATGACTCAGATTATGTTGTCATTAATTAGAAGAGTGATTCAGAATACAGTGTTTTATAATGTACTTTTGGCTTTTCATCTGCCTGTTTTATCACCTTTAGAAATGTCCTCCAAACAGCTTTGGAAGCAAGCCCTGGGCAGTCGAAGGACCATCCCTATGGAAACATTAGAGCAAACCAAGTTTCTCAAAGAGTGGGAGAAGGAAAAAGGGTGAGAAGTGCTTGTCCTTCTCCCGCCCCATGGCAGAGAGCTCAGCATGAATCACTCTTCCAGCACCCAGAATTAGCCCTCTCTGGAAATAGGACCCCAGATAGGGCTTCTCAAGTGAGGAATCTGAAGAAAAAAAAAAAAAAAAAGGCAACAAAAATTGCAAGTTGCTGGTACAAAACCTGGTTGTCTTTGCCGGGAGCTCAGTGCAATCTTGAAATTCAGTGATGATCCAGAAAGCCAAGAAAACACCAGGCTGTACTCGAAAAGAGAGAATAATATGGAAAATGTTGTAATGGAATTATAGAACTGCATGATACACCTTTACCCAGAATAATGCTTTCTATTCTGGCCTCCCTGCCTCAAAATGCAGACATGGGAAAAGGTCTAGGGGAGGGCAAATGAAATTATTAAGGGCACGGAAAGACGTCCATGTGAGGAGAGATTAGAAAGATCATGTCTATATAATTTAGAGACGACATGAATAAGAGAAACTGTGATAGAGATATATAAAATAATTTGTCTTTTTCTAGTTTGCAGAGCTTTTGTGAACTCAGTCTGCAGTAGTTTTCCTTCAGATCCACTCAGGACTCAGGCATGCTTGGCAAGCAGGAAAGCAAGCATCATGGAGCTGGAGGGTATTCTCCAAGAACCTAGAGTATGGAGTGTTATTTGCAATTCAAAATGGGTCATTTTAACTAATACAGACCTTTCTCTGGTCCTGGATTCAAGGACCTTAATACAAAGGAGGAAAGCTCTCAGGAGTGCCTGCTCTTTGATTCCCTTTGGAGGAAGATTCTTTGCCTTATCCAGATGCTAATAACAGTATTTTCAGCACCTCTCCATCTGTGTTGCACTTAATTTTCTTCATATACTCTTTCCTGCAGACAGGGTCTTGCAGTGCTGGTCATCCAGAAATCGCTCTGCAAAAGGATGAGCCAGTTACCTTCCCCTGAATTAGCTTTGTGGCCAGAAGATCCTGCTCTGGACCCCGCTCTTATGTCTCATTTTCAGGAGACCTCAATTTCTGCAAAACTTCTGGCGAGTTTAACAAGGCTCACGTCACTAAGTCACTAAGTTCATGTTGCTATTAAGCAGGGCTGTGCAGAAAGCACCTCGCGTTCCTGCAGAAGTTCTCCTCTTCTTTGACACTTCATCAAAGTCTAAAGAACCCAAAGGCAACTAAGTCCTTGTTTTCAGCCTAAAGCAAAGATGGAAGTGAAGCTTTTGACCTGAAAATTGTCTCTTAGCTGAGAGAGGGTCTGTCTCCCTTCCCAGAGAGCATTTTTTGTGTGCTCTGGTAACAGTTTCGAGCAAAGTGTTTTAAAGAGAATGTGAATTTTGGAGAGATACAAAAGGGCTCGTATGCCTGAATACTTGTCCATTTCTTCCAATTGTACTGATTGGTCTAATAAAAGGTTATTAGATCTCTCAGTACAAAGTTGCCTCTATTCAAGAGGGAGCACTTCTGACACTCTTATGACACCATCCAAACTCCATGCCTTTCTAAACAGTAGCCTTAGACAAAGACTTGCCATCTGAGGGCCAGAATGGAAAGGAAAAAAAACAACCCAGCATGTAACAAAGGCATGAAGAATACAGACAACAAAGGTGCAAGTAAGAATGACCCAAATTAAATGGTAAGATTCCAGATGGATTCAAGAGACACAAATACCTCATCTAACCTCAAAGCACAATGAGTCACCAAGGACAGCAATGAAAGCAGAGATCAGCGGGATGCCAAGTAGTTTGTTCTCGAGGTCCCTCGAGGAGGAGAGAGGTCTACAGTACTTGGCATAGCAGTTTCTGTTTGCTTTGGGTTCTGTCAAGGGCTAGAATTAAAAAATGCAAGACGTTTTGAAGAGCTGGTGGGCAGAGTGCAGGCTCGTGGCCGGCTCTGGGAGGCGACACACCGCTGAAGCCGCGGTCGGGAGAGCAGGATGTCCCGACGGAGCTGGCGAGGGAGGGATGGGAGTCAGGGCCGGGGGTAACAGTAGACTTGTACTCACTTCTCTGAAGAGTTGCTATGTGCTTGCAAATCTGAAAACATCTTTGTCTTGTTGAAGTAGAAGAAGCCCAGGTTTGGTGGTATGATTCCACAACAGTAGCATTTCTCAAAGCAGCTCGTTTCCATGTATCAAAAAAATTAACTTTTAATGTCTAATGCTTAAGGGCTGTCCTCTTGGCTCCCCAGTGATCATTTTGCAGAAGCCTGCAGCAGAAGGCAGGGTCCTACCCTAAAGGCAGGCGAGAGCACACGCAGTCGGTTAGGACTGGCTGATATTTCCTTACCAATGTAAGGTTTGAGCAGCTGAGGATGCCATCAAGGGACATCACAGAAAAACTCACAGCTGAAATGGAGGAATTTCTTTAGAGCTTAAAAGAGGTAAATCAACTTGAATTGAATCTCCTCTAAATGAAGAGCAAACTTGTTGGAATTAGCCTAGAAGATAGACATAGCTGTAAAAAGTTATCTGTATTTTTGTTATTGGACATTGGCAGCTGGCTTTCCCCAGAGATGAGGAAGAGGAAGGATGGGCCCTACTCTTCTGGGCTTTTTCGACCAGTGACCCCAGCTGCGCGTGAGTCTGATCCAAGGGGAGGGCTGTGCGGAGGGTCAATTATTGGGAAGTTTCAAAGGTGCTGCTCTGCAGCCACGGGCAGGCACTGATAAGAGCTCCAGGTGAAGTGGTCAAAGCCAGGCTGAAATGAGTGATAGTGATGGTTAATGCTGCAGACTGTGACCCACGACACTGGCTGAGTTTGTCAGGCTTAATGTGGCGAGGGGATTTTCTCTGTTTCCCTCTGAATCATCCTTCCTCGTTCGCAACGTCGCAGTTCGGCGTCACTCACGCTGGATTTGTCTGACTCCCTGTCAAAGTGAGGTTTGTTCACGGGAGTCTGTTTTGCCACAGGAAAATAAGCAGCACCTTCTCCCCACAGGAATTTGGCTAGTCAATGTCAGGGTGAGGCATTGTGTGGGCTTGCTGGCTTCCTTTGGGAGTTAGTTCTCTTTTACACAGCATGAACCATCCAGCCCCATAGCTCCAGCGGCCCCGCCAGTTACCGTCTGGGTTTTCTCAGTTATTTCCAACCTTCCCTGTATTCAGAGGGAATGTCTGAATGCATGTTGCTCCAACCTGGAGAGAAAACAGGGTGGTTTCTTCCCTTTTGAGCCTTTCCTCCTGTGCTGCAGGTGTGGTTTCCTTGGTGGCCATGGAGCCATGGGTTGTGACCAGAGACAGCAGCAATGTGGGGCAGTCCCTGGCAGAGGGAAGCAGAGGATGGAGACTTTTTCTCCCCACCTCTTGGTCCAGGCTCAGCAGAGGGAAGGAAAGCCAAAGCTGTAGGTGAGATGGCCAGAAGGTAACTCCTGAAGTGTTACCTGAGCTAGCAATTAAGCAACTAGATGTAAATATGCAGTTAATGATTAAGGTATAAAAGGTACTTTTAAGGTCTAATGACGACAGCAGGCACATGCCAAGAAAACACTCTTTTCTAGTAATGGTTGAATGCAAATGGAGTCACCCAAGGAAACTAATAAAGGAAGCAGAACAAGACTCTGGTCTGTTGTAGCTGACAGCACACCGCATCGTTGGAGCGAGGATCTCAGACCACGCAGGTCAGGGGGACAGATCAGAAAAGGATGCAGCTGCTGAACGATGACAAAGTCTGAGGCTACAGGTCACTGCAGTCTGCCAGGTGTTGGCAGGACCCCTGTGATGAAGTGACAGTCTTCTGGCTTCAGAGACCTGTGCAGACCTCAGATCTTCACTGAGGTTGTGTTGCTCTTGGGGCAGGGTAGTGTCTAGTCATGGTGCTCCTATCAGAGCCATCTTGTAAATCTCACAGTCTCAACAGGTGATTCATTGTGGTGCTTCTCCATCTGAATGTTTAGACCTTAACCAAGAGTGTTTAATCTAATTCTCCATCGCCCCACTCAAAACCCACTATTTCTCTTATTGCTCCTGAACATGCAGGAAGCTTATAACCTTCCATTTTGCAATTACCTATACCTGTTTAAGGTTCCCATGGTCCCCTTGGTCATTTCCAGTCCAGCCTGGAGAAGGCAAATCCTCCAAGCTGTTCCTTTAAGACCACGTTTTCTCCATCTCCCATCAGTGTTTCCATCTCCTCTCCCAGCCCACCTCTCTGTCAGAGGGCATACATATGCAATGCTATACAATAGAGCCAGTATATTTTTACAATTAACTAGAACAGATGCAAACTTTCACAAAAGTTACCCAGGGTAAAATTGCCTTTTCCGTGTCTCACTCTTCCACCTTTCTTCTGATTCACAGCAAAGCATAGCACAATTATGTTTGAGAAGTACAAATCATCCTTTTTAGTTCATTTTTTTAACCATTGCAAGAGGCAGGATTTGGAGATGGTTGGTCTACCATCCTGATCTGGTAGGGCAAATCCTCTATTTCTGTGTGCCTATAAAGATTTTAGATCAAAAAAAAATCTTGTCTGAAATCCATGTACACAGTCCATGATATTTTAATGCTGTTGAGGAGGTAGCAGTGAGCAGTGCTAAGGCTGTAATTCTAAACCTGCTGTACTTGTCAACTAGTTTCCGTATTGTTCATATTGTATTTGCTCATTGCAACACTTACCTGTTTGTGTACTCCTTGTTTTGGGGCTTAACAGTTTGGTTTTTGTTCTCGGAAGTGCTGATGCACTGAATCTAAGCAGGTTTCTGATAACAGAAACAGTTCCCCGGGTCTCCCAGGTTATGACTGGTATTTTGGCACTGTCTTGGAGGAGTGTCTTTTGCCATGAACCCAAGTTGCTATATTGCAGTGGTTTCATGTTTTGCACCAAGACTCCCCCTTACAGTGCTCTGCTGGAGTGTGCAGCCTCTGAAACTGCTCTCATTTCTATTAAAAAATATTCAAAATGATGCAGGGAGTAGAAGTTTGAGTTAATTACAAATTATTCTCGATTTCACTAGCATTTTATTAACAAATCCACATTAATCCAGTATTAAAGCAGGGCGGGATTATAGGATTTCTCTCATCTGAAGCTTGGAGCAAGGGAAGTCTATAATAAACCTACCTATTCATTTGACACAAAGCTGTTCTATCAAATCTACCACAACATGTTGCCCACCCCCCTTCCTTGCGACATACATATGCAATCATATACAATAGAAATGGTATATTTTTACAATTAACTAGAATGGATACAAACCCTCACAAAATCAATTCAGGGTAAAATTGCCTTTCCAGACCCTCTTGCCTTGGAGATGCTCTTCTGGCTTCTCAAGCCACACAGGTGACTTCACTTGGCCGTTTGTCACCTGGTGGAGACCTGCTAGGTCCCCACTTGAGTCTGTTTCCACCAGCAGAAGAGCTGACCTCATAGCAGCCTATTTACCTCCATACATTTGCTTAAAAGCAGAATGAGACCTTTGCAAAGGACGCTCCCTCTGCAAACGGCTGTTAATACCACGAGGTGGGACACACCAGAGGAAGCGAAGGATCTGAGCATGTTTGAAGAAATAAGTGGGAAAAGCAGAACTGTTTCATCTTGATCCTGCCATGGTCCTCAAAATTGTCTTGAAAGTTTTCACAGAAAGGAGCTAGCTAAGGGACTGAAATAGTTTGCTTTAAGATATAATCCTTTTAATAAAATGTAAGGGTCAGAATTTCACATTGGCAGCGAACATTTTGCTAAATAGGGCATGATGAGCTTGCTGTTCTGCTCCCAGACTGGTCGCTCGTGCTTGCATGTTACGGTGTATAAAAACCACATGAAATTGCCATCTCTGCTGGGGTTGGTGCAGGCTGATCAGTCTGAAGTGTAACAGCTCCTGAGCTGAAACTGATCTTCTTGTTTTCCTTGTTAGAGTGGTCCATAAAATTATTTCCCCTGACAGAAACAGCCAGAGAAAATGAATAAAAAATTCAGTTTTTGTAGACCCTTTTTGTCTCACTCATGGGGGTACCATGAATATCTAAACACTGAAATTTTTACCTTTTATACCTATAAAAACTATGAATTTTTTCACGGGTTTTTGGCTAAATAGAAAGATTTGCTCATGGATAATTCCTCTGATTCAAAAAGCTATGTTTCTGTCTTAGGACTGGGTATTTCCAGCCAAGTCTGGTTGCTGTTACTCTTCATTTAGAGGTGACAACAGGCTTAGGGCTGCGCAGAAATGAAACTCGCTGCCTGCCAGGCACATCGGGTGTCGGAGATGCTCCGGCAGCCTTTGCCTCCCCCACGTGCTGGGGCTCATCTCCCATCCCTTCCTGGAGAAGGAAACTTCATCTGTGCATTTCCACACCCCACCAAGCAAGACCTTCTATGTCCTCATGCCACGTGCAAAAGCATTATCTCCATAACCCCATTACAAGTGCAGCATTTCCCATGACCAGGTATGTATTCTCCACTGAGGGCATGCACCCCTCTTTTCAGTGTCTCTAATACTATCTGTTCTTCAGGTCTGTTTCCCCATGAATATTACTAAGACTAGCAAACAAGTGAAAATGTGTTAGAGCAGAGAGATTAAACCCATTGCCACCTTACCAGGAGCCGTGTTCCTTTGGAGAACGAAGGGCAGTATTTCATATTTTGCCAGAAGCCTTCTACTTGGACCTGGACCTGCAGTACTCAGTTCTCAGGCACAGCTGGTTTTGCCTAGCAGGGAGCTGGAGACCTCACTGGCCATCAGGAGCTGGTGGCTTTACCTGCCCTTCACGTTTAGAAGATCAATCTTTCTGCCTGTGACCACAGACCAGGGACATTTTGGATGGATTACCCTGAAGGCTACTGCTCCTGTAGGATGAGACACCCTCTCACTGCCCAACTCCACTGACAGCAAACCTGCTGCGATGCTCAAACCTGAAATGTAGGGTATCAGGAGCTGAATAATGGCTGGATTTTAAGCAGAGAGAAGCACTCATTCTTGGGTGTGCATCCCTTCCCGTTTTCACTCAATCAGTGCTCTAAAGCAGACACAGACAAAGACTGAGCTTCTCCTCCCCAGCTGGCAAGTAACAAATAATGTCGCTTGTACCTGCAAGGCAAGGACCCCTTGGTGACATTTTCTGGACACATCCAAGCAGGCTATCACTCCAGCGCAGGATGGTCCCTGTACCAAGCATCAACACACCATGAAACAGTATTTTTGGTTACTGCCTTTCTCCACGGCTAGGTCACGGTGGAATAGCCACCACCCTGCAGAGCGCTGCCAGGGGCTGCTGTGAGGACTGGGGTGCAGCTTTCTTTCGAGGACGATTATTGTCCATCTGCTCATTGCCAGGTTTCTGCCATCTTCACTGCAAGCTCAATGAGCTGCTAACGGCTGGGAGACGGGGCCTTTTGGAGCTCTGTAATAACGGGCAATTTGGAGTACAAACAACCCTTTTGTGCCTGGCACTTCAGGAGGCCCCCGATAAACATGGTTGTGGAGAGGAGCTGACATGAATATATGAGATTCCTTCTGCCCACAACCAGTGCCAAGATCCAAGGCAAAATGCACCACCTGTGTCAGGTCCTATTAAGTAAATTAATGTCCTGGATTTTTTTTTTTTTTTAATAAAAATGTAGTAAAAAAAAAAGAAAAAGAACCCAAGGAACTTCCTTTACAAATTAGTCACAATTTGCAAGAAAAATGATGCAATCAAGGGAGCTCCAGGACAACAAATGAGCTCAGGACTGAGACATTCATTAAGCAGACCATTTGTGTCAAGAAGTTTCTTCTCCCCCACCTCCACTTGAGCTCCTCTTTTCAGGATTTTGGGCAAGGATTGAGATATAGAGGCACGTGCTCACTTAGGAAGAAGGCAATGCACCTCAAACTAACCCTATCACAGCCCTGGAGAGGAGCAGCATGCAGGGCACCTACAGTTTCCTGCCTGGAGGAGTCAGGAGGGGAGGACAGACGTTGCTGTCATCCTGGACAAACGGTCTTGAGGACAACATGAGGTCTGGGCCAGGAAAAGCAGGGGCAGCTTCCATGGGACCCGGCCCCACGCACAGGGAAGGAGACAAGGACATGATGTCCACGGGCATGTCTTCTTGTCTCTTGCTGTTGGCACAAGCCCTTCATCTACCAGCCTGCCCCAGACTCCTTCTGAACTCCCCAATAATACAGCCAGACTCACGCCATTCCACAAATCCATGCATCATGCTGTACAAAGCTTCCAAAAAGCCAGCCTCAAAATAGCTCACACTCTAATGTGAGCAGCAGACAAAGCTGAAGAAAAGCAGAGGAGCAGGCACCCTTCAAGCTAAAGCATGTTATTAAGGAATATTCCTTTTTTGAAGTTTGTTGATTTTATTTTTATCATATTTTAACACAAACCCTTTTCAAGTTATAAATTAAGTAACTGCTGCAGAAGGGTTATGTTTTTTTTTTTTAGATGCATTTCCTATAGAGAGATTTTTAAAGTTTCCAGTACAAAAAAAAAAAAAAAAAAATCATGGAAAGCTGTGTTGAATTATGTGATACATTGAAATTAAAATGAAATTCCAAATTATCTTGCAGTCAGGGGCTGATGTGGACTGAGTGATAATAAATAAAGGTTAAAAGGACATTGGCAAGTCTTTTTTCATGGCTTTCAATTTTTCCCCTCCCTGTTGTTTGTAAAAACCTCTTAGAAGATTAAAAATAATATTTCTTTCCCTATTGATTTTTTTCTTTTTTTCCACATTTGAAAACAGCATTTATTTATTTTCTGTGTTTCTAATGGAGCTGGGATTAATGTGGCTTTATTTGTTCTTTGCTTGGCTTGCTCCTTGGTCTTGCAGAGGGACCAGTGCGGCCCTGGGAAGGGTGCTCATCAGTAGGACAACAACAACCCATCACTAGATGCCTCATCAAAGGGGCAGTCATGGGCCAGGGTCATCCATAAATATGTTGACCCTGGAGCAGCCACCCAAAAACTCATCTTGTTTCACTTTGGCATGTGATATCCCTAGTTCTAGAGCTGTACACTGGTCCAAAGGCTCCATCCAGCTGAGTCCTATGTTCCCGCTGCTGGAGGGAGGAGGCGATACCGTCCACTTCTGAATGGTGGACTTGGAAAAATACCAGGTGGGAACTGAGTCTTTTCATCTCCCACAGGTCCGTGTGAGGACATCTGCCTATCTCTTCTGCTGGACCCACCACCAAGCTGACAAGACCCTGGCCAGGACCTGTCTTGTCTTTCCTCTCGAGGACCCTTGGGGTGGCCTTATCTTCTCAGAGGAGCCGTGAAGGTCGGTGAGCTGCAGACCACGTGGCATGGCCAGTACTAGCGATGTGCCCTTCGGGCACTAGAGCTGGGGTGGAGATGCAGCCTGGGTTTTGGGGCTCCAGCCCAGCCTCCTCCTGCATCCAGCAGGGAGCTGCAGCAAGCCAGGTCTCCAACAGCTCCCATGACACCCGAAGCAGACACCGAAATCGTCCACCCCCAGGTTTTAATTTAAACTGGGGGAAGCAAGAAACTCCAGTGGGACTGCAGGCGGCTCAGCAGAGACCTCTGCTCCTCGTGCAGCAGCAGTGCAGCAGCACAGCAGCACAGCAGACGCGCGGCCGCCTGGGCTGGAGGATGTGCTAATGCCTTTGTATACATCAGAGATGCAGTTTTGTTCGCAGTAATGTTTGCAATAGTGGTTTTCCTCTTGAAAAGACTACAGCAGCATTAGGGGGGTTGGAGCCGGGTGATAAGAATATTAGATGTTATTCATGGCCGTAATCAGAAGGGAGAATGGAGGGATTGGGAAGGCTTACTTTGGAGAGAGGACGGCTTTTATTGAGAATAAAAAATGGCAGGGAAAGGAGAGAGACACCTCAGTTCTTTGCCTCTGAAAAATGAGAATATTTTTTGCGCTGTCAGCTCTTCACCTGTGGAACTCACTGCTGCAGGACACTGCAGGAGGAAGAAATATGGCAGAAAAAAATAATAAGGACAGGTTAAACTTCAGCTGCTCTTAGGGATAAGCCACCCTAAAATCCAAGAGGTCAGGAAAAGCCCTCTGTGGTCAATGGGGAAAGTGGTGTCTCCAGCAGGAAGCTGTCCCAGCCTCTTGCTGCTGCCTGGGACAGGGCTGACCTTGCTCCAGCAGCAGGTATCAGGATAACGTCCCCAAAGCCAGGTCCATGGGAACCAGCTCCTGTGCCCATCTTGGAGCGATGCGGGTCTTCCACTGACCCTGGTGGGGGACACACCATACGGATGTCCTGGTCCTGCTTTCCCCATCAGCTTAAGCACTTTGTGGGGAGGAAGGTAGTGTTTTAATAATTATCAAGGTGGTTATCTATAGATCCACTTCAGAGGAGAGATCACACAGTGGGATATTGCAGCTGCCTCCAGACGAGGTGCAGGGTGAGGATGCCGGAGATGCAGCTGCCTTTGGCCAGCATGCAGGACACGTGTCACTACTAAAACAAAGCTATTAATGCCTCCAGTTCTTGTTCAGGCTGTAAGCTCTTTAGGAAGGGGAGAGCCTGCCAAGATGCATTTGTATGGAGCTCAGGACAGCAGGAACTTACAGCCAAAAATAACCAGCAAAACCAATAACATACCAACACCAAGAGATGCTCCTTGCGACCCCTTCGCTGGGACAGCAGCTGAGAGATGGACAGGTTCCTTGCTTTGGTGTCCATAAAGACTTCTAAAGACCTCAGCTCTGGTACCCAGTATTTTACAATGAGCAGAAGGTGTGTTTCCTAAAAAAGAGAAGAGGAAAAGGCAGGGCAGCAGCATCTTGCTGGGGAATGGCAGTAAATTCGCCCCCCCAACTCCCTTAGTCAATGTGGTGAAAGGAAATACCCACGAGCAACTGGGATGTGATCAGCTTCATGGAGACTTCTCTAAATCCCCTCAGGAGACGCACGTGGAGTGTGCAGCATCCGTCTTCAGAGTTTTTGGGGGGGAGGAAAGCGGGAATTAAACAAACCCCTCCCAATCTCCAGGTCTGCGCTGGGAAACCAGCAACAAGTACAAAAGCCTGCTTGGCTTGAAACTCCAAAGTTTCGCCCGAGCAGACTTTCTTATCGCTCTGCCTACAATGTGTGTGATACTTTATTAGCATCTTCCGCAGTAATCCCAGCAAAACTGAAGCAAAAAGTGTCAGATCAAAAGGGGGAGCATGAAAGCGGGCGGCTAAGCAGGTTGCTGGGATGCTAATGATTGCTTCCTTCATTCTCTGAGTGTCACACACAACATCTCTAAGCCCAGCGCAGCGCGTAAGCCACACAAATAGCCATATTTGTTAACATTCATGTGACTCTTTCGTCTGAGCTGTATTTCCTTGAGTACGCCACAATGAAGAGTTTCTTTTAATAGGGATCAACCGAGGAAAAACAACTGTGAGGGACTTTTCTCTCCCTCTCCCTCCTTCTCTCTCTCTCTCACTCCCTCTCTCACTCTCTCTAAACCTTTTACACTGCGGTTGAACAAGCCTCTGGATAAAGACTTTATCCAAAAACCCCCTCTTTAAAGTTATTTCAAATTTCTCTGCAAGGCTTTCAGAAATCTGTTTGTTTGAGGGCAGAATTAGATGTGACCGGCGTTTTATTGTGACATAAAACCATATTTCTTCCCTGGAAGATTAAAAAATAAAATCGGTTAATAAGAAAAGCTGTCAGCAACAGAAAATGGCTGACATAATCCGTTTATCCTCCGAGCAATAAAGATATTGGTCCTTGGGAGTCTATCCTCTCTCTCATGTTATTTCGCCCAAAACATTATCTTCCCAGCATTCTGATGGATTAAGAAGTCATATGGGAGATAGCAGGGAAATGACAGATACAAAAAAAATAATATCCTTTCATTTCCCCTCCTCCCTGCACTCTCTCTCTCCCTCTTTCTCTCCCATTTTCTCCCCAGCCCCTCCTTCCCCTGCCTCCCTCTCTCTCTCTTTCTGCATCCCCTTGGAAAAGTGGTCCATCTGCTTATTCCCGGCATCCCAGTGCTCTGCAAAAGTCCCATGAGGTTGACCCCAGCGTGGTGGGGAGAAGTGACACAGGACTTCTTGCACGCCTCATTCGCTCTCGCACACATGGATGCAAACAGCTCAGCACCATTTGATATCATCATAGGATCCAAAAACCTACCTGTCTACTGGCTCCTGGCCACCGTATCTGAACACCACCTGAATTTTTAGGAATTGCAGTCATGGCTCTTTGTACCTGTGTTGAAGCATGCCTGGGCAACTTGCTGGAGGAAGAGAGATGAAATCTGCCACCAGGTTTGAGTGGAGCAGAGCTGGGGCTCGTTCCTGTTTTTTTGGTGGTGAAACCTATGGATGGAAGAGGGGTCTGGTCTTTGGAACACTCCTCTTTGCACTCACGAGCTTCTTCTTCATGCTCTGTTCTAGCGAAGCAGAGCCACCACAGGAGGCCGTCTCCGCAGCAGAGTGAGCAGACCCGAAGGCCCCATTCTTGGTCCTGGGGACAACTGTCTGTCTGTCTGTCTGGAGGCCCAGAAGCTACTGGAGACAAAATGTGGACAAAGGCTTGGCTCCAGGGTCTCTGGGACACTGCTTTAACGCTGATAGCTCCCAACATTGTGTGCCTGGTGGCTTTCTGCTGCACTTGAGTAGACTTTGCATTTCCCTTCTCTCAGAGACACTGAGAAGCCCCCTCCAGCCACCAGCTCATGTCCTGCCAGGGCTCTGTCTGACCAGGGTTTGCTCCAGCATCAGAACAAATGCCCCCAGAAGCTTTGGAGGTGCAGGACTCGGGGCTGTGATGCACGTGAGATATCGTCCGATCCCTTCCGCCTGCCCAGGGCAGGATCACACAGACCTAAAGCATCCCTGAGGGATGGTCATCTAACCTCTTCCTAAACACATCCCATACTGGAGACTCCGCAGCCTCCCCAGGAAATTTATTCCAGTGTTTCTCTATCCTTAGCACCAGAGTGTTTTTCTGAGCATCTGACTTAAATCTTCCATGCTGCAATTTAGGGCTGTTACTTCTCTTCCTATCCCCAGCAGACATGAAGAAAAATTTATTGTCTTCCTCTTTTCTGCAGCCTTTTAACTAGCAGAAGACTACCCAGAGAGGAAATGAGCAAGAGGAGTGATCTTCTTCTCTTTCTCCCTATCCCGCCTGTTTCTTCTCCAGATGAGCCAGGTCTGGTTCTTTCAGCCTTTCCTGCAAGGTGATGTTTTCTCAGCCTACCAGCGCTTCCCTGTGCCTATCATGGGGTGAGCTGCTGCCCAGCCTGGCTCCTCGGGGTCGCTTCCTTGGGGGTCTCCTCTCGTTATTCCCCGTGTTCACCGCTGTCTGCTGGGTCACCTCGCAGCCCAGCTCAGGCTCCTCTCTCAGTTACAGGTGACTGAAACGTGCAGCCACCCAGCTTTTGTCATGACAAGTCCAAACACATGAAAATGGAGGTTTTAAAGAAAAGAATATGTCACTTGCTCTGACAACTTCCACGGAAATTTTCCTCTCTTTTTTATTATTCTTTTCAGCTCTTTTACGTTTTGTGAACATTTTTAATGAACTTCCTTGCTTTCTTTCCCCCCAGAATCATCTCTGCTTTCACTTTGCTGTTTTGTGTCCTTTGGTGCATTATAAAGCACTCATTGTCATCTTTTTGCACACTATTTACCTAGCACTGGGGTTGGGTTATTTGCCCATGAACGTTCCCCCAGATCTGTCCACCTGTCTCATATCCAGAGACATTCTTCTTTTGCGAACCATGTTGTAAAATGAGAAATAGATGTACTCATGATAAAGAACAGCATTTCAAGATCTTCTGTTTTACCAAAAGGAAAGACAGTAATCAGTTTGCAATGTTCATTAAGGTCGCAAAGGTGTAGCCTGAAGTCATGGGTACAGTTCTCCCATAGCATGCTGTGTCTCATGAGCAAAGCAATTTGCTTTCTACTGGCAGCACTCATTTCCCATGGTCAAAGAACCTAGGAAAAGGGGGAAAAAATCAAAAACTGAACCAGGCAGGAGATAGTTTTACCAGGCTAAGAACTGTTTCAAGATAACATTCCTAACTGTATTGTGGACTGCACCAGTAAGAGCAAAATAAGGTTTACTTTCTTTTAAAAAATATCTGAATAAACTTGGGGGGGGGGGGGGTACTTTAAATGTTGTAAAAATATCAGATTGAAACATTTTTCTCAACTGTCATTTTCCCTCAAAGTTTTGGTCTCTGCTATCTTCCACCAAAAAGTACATAACATAAAGGTTTTATCAACGACAAATCATTCTTAAAAGACCTTAAAAACCTTTTCTCTTCCTTCGTTTAATGAATACAAACATCTCCTTGATGTTACTTCTGAAGCTACAAGAGAGCCTGCATATTCATTTGGGAACATCTGAAAGATCACCCTGACACCAGAAACATTGGCAGCAGATGGAAAGTGCCCCAAAAGAGCTCCAGCAGAATTCATCGCATGATGCCTGAGCCACTGTAAAGTCCAGGCTCTTGGAAATGTGGCTGAGGATCAGTGACAGGGCTGCTGGGAGCAGACCACTTCCATGCAGAGCCTTCAGATCCTGCTCAACAGGCAGGTTTTTCCCCTTTAACACACGGGTAAAGACCCAGATGTCTCACTGCAACCCTTGCCCATATTTCTCCCCTCAAGGAGCTCCCTGTTCCACCTGAGCTTTGAAGCAGAGAAAATACGTAGTTTGTGCATGAGGTTTATGCATGAAAAATAATAATAGTAAAGATCCAATGCGAACACGAGCAGGTGATTTTTCCAAGAGCTGTCTGACTAATTGCTTTGCTAGATGACCCCGAGATCTGACCAGAGATCCCAGAGTGCACCATTATAATGCACTGAAAATACCAGTTTATTTCCAGCAAACAGATTCCTTTGCAGTGGAGAGCCTCAAGCTGAAAATGATGTTCCACCTTACCTCCATCCACCACTTCTGCGCCTATCCAGACATGACCAGAGGTTCAAAAACATTATTTCTGCAGTGGGGCAAACTGAGCAAAGAATAGCCTAGAGATCCTTTCCCAAAAGCTAGCAGACAATTTGAGGGATTGACAAGGGTGAAGAATCACCAGGTAGAAATACATAAGAATGTGGAAAAACTAGGATAATGGAGTCATCTGCCTATCAGAGCCAATTCAGGTAGCTCTCTGGGGAGGAGGTCACACTGATTACCAAATAAACAGAGGCTGTTGGTGGCAAGGATGGAGGGAGATGAGGATATTTACTTCCAGTTGAGCAAATTTCTCAACAGGCTGTAAAACACATAATTACTATGGAATTACATGTATTACATTTGGTATTTATTCTTATTCTTATTTAAAATATAGATATTCTCTAGGGCTGGATTCAGATGACAACCAAGGATTAAATATAAGAAACAAAACTGGGATTCAGGAGCAGCTGAACATAGCAAATATTACAAAAGGAAGTAAAGGGTAAGAATTAAAAACAAGGTAGTACGCCATCAAATAGGTTAAAAGGTTAGAGGGGAGTTAAAATCACAGCCCTGGGACATCCCTCAAATGGCCACCCAGATATTTCTGGAGCCCTCAGGTCAGCATACGCTTTAAACTGAACAGTTGTACACCCTCCAACACTCCTTCATAGCTTATGGTTTCTAGACCTCCAATAAGCCTCACTGGTATAATTTTTGGTTGTGTGTGACTACTAGAAATCCCACTTAACAACTAATTTCTCTTTCCTTTGTGTTACCGGATGACCCTGGCCATGACACATCTGCTTTGACATCTTGCTTCCAAAAATGCCCAGAAACCAACCGGTGCAGACTCTGTAACAGCAGAGATGAGAAGAAGGAGGCAGAAAGGTTTCATAAAATCAGGAGTGCTGGTGGGCAGAGCGATGGATTCAGATGATGGCATCCTCATGGATGCTCCATGACTGAAACCACAGGGAAGCAGGGCTGGGAGCTGCTGACATACTACCCTCCTTTTGGCACAGCCGGAGAAGCCAGCATGACTTGGGCAGTCAGATTTGGTGTCAGGCTACCCCTCTGTGCCTCTGTGTTGGGTTGGCAGAAGACCAACGCCACCGAAAGTTACCAGCAGAGACTTATGTATAAAGGCTTGGAGGTCACGCAGAGACTCAGCACATTGGCAGCAGCTCTGGCAGCACCAGCACCTCCCAAGCTGCGGGTTTGTGCCCCATGTGCTAATATTTTCCCTTCTCTGGTAGCACCCCAGGGCTCCTCAGGCCATGGTTAGATGCCATACAGACTAGATCCCAAGCTCATCCTTTCCCAAGGCACCAAATAATTTGGGTAGCCTGAAAGTGGCCGCAACCTTCAGCATTTCCATCTCTGCTGATGGCTAACGGCACCCTACAACTACTGCACTGTTGGCACAGGCACAAGAGACAGCAAAGGAGAATGGAGAGGAGGAGACACAGACACACACACTTACACGCGCTCACAGGGATAAAAAGGATAACTGGATCCATGAAAATAAGCCAAGCACTGCCATCGTCGGTCTAAATGCAGATAAGTATTGTACTGAAAACAAAGATTACTTGTACTTTGTAGATAGAGACGTGTTTTGTTACAGGATGCTTTGTATGGAATTGGGTCACAGCAGAATATGAGCCAACTCCCCCTCCCGCCCGCCTCCTCCCAGCCTCCTTCTCCGCCTGCCTATCCTTTGAATCTGGAGCCAAATCTCAAGGGTAACAGAGTAGAAATTGCTACAGTTTTGCCTTTTTCCCTTGGCTGGGATTTGCTTTTCATTTGTGGGGCAATACTCGTGTCTCTCTGCCATTCATCTATTAATTAATGTCATTGATTATTAGCTGCTCTCTCTCAGCCTTATGTTTTCAAACCTCTGGGGGTGGGGGGTGAGGTGTATCCAAAGGATGCCCAATTCATATGATGAGGGAAGTGCCAAAGCTTTGTTATCCTCCCTCCTAACCCCATCCCCTTGCCACACCTTAGTCTGCTGTCGTATGTCCTCTAGCCTGGTACGTATGCTATGCCCATCACCCTGGTATTTGACCACCTTCCCCTCTCCCTCACAAAGCAGAGCATCTGTTGTTGCCCTTTCAGTACTCTTCTGCTCAGGAAAGAGCCATGCGCCCACATCATTTATGGATCCCACCATGCACCCTGCCCTTCACAGTTATTCTGGATGCAATTCCGTGTCCTGGGCACTGTCTACTGCGTGGCTGAAACTTATCAACAACCTGAAGTTGACACCCGAGACCCTGGCCAGTGAAAGTCTTTCTATGTCCCAGGCTTCTCCATTTCTCATTCAAGACATGACAAATGAGATCTAAGTACCTCCAGAAACCTTTGGTCTGTGCCTGCAGCTGCAAAAGCCATTCCTTCCATATTTCCGTAGATTATTGTCTACCTTGCTTCTGGATGTTGGCACCCCTTCAGAGCAAATGCGTTGCTGGCCATAAAAACCACAGTGGGAAAGCACATCCAGGTTTTGACCTCACTTGTGTGTGCTTGTTTGCTGTTCTGTTGTTGTTGTTGTTGTTCTCTGTGTGTGTGTGGTTTTTTTTTTTTCACCAGGAAGAGAGATTTCCACTACCTGCAAAAGGCTAACTTCCTCCTAGCCTCCTGAAAAAAAGGTGCACTGGGGATCTTTCTCAAGAAACAAAGCACAGGCAGCACCCTGCCTGCAAAAGTCTATCCCACAGCTGGAGCGATAGATGGATTTTCCTCCAGCTACTGAGGACAGAAAATGCATTTTTTCTTTTTTCCTTTTTGTAACATGGCAAATATCGGTGAGTGTCTCACAGTCAGCAACAGCAGGGCTCTGAGAAATGGGCCAGTCAAGGTTCAAGGTCTGAGACACGTGGTCTCCGGGCTCTGACACAGCACCTGGGGCTGGAGGTATCAGCACTCAAGCAAGACCTCTAGGGAACATGAAACATTTTGATTCCACAAAGCGCAAGGATGTATTTTGACTTAAAGGGGAATTAGGTGTTCATTGGCAGGTGCACTAGAGTATTAAGATGCTGATCACTGTTACTCTACCCATAAGAAGTCAAACTACCAGTGGTACAAGCCGGGAATTTGTGTGTGCTTACATTTGATTGCATTTTCGCCTGTCTCGTGGTCTGCTGTAAGACAGATCTGCAGTTCCTTTCAGACAGATGCCATCTGAACCAGCCTAAGTCATGTGGCATCTCCAAGCCTTCTCCCGCATGTTGGGTTTCTCTCCCCAGGTCACCCCCATCCACCAACAGCCACGACAGGGTTTGAGGCCACATCCCGCAATGCTGCCGAGCCAGGAGAGAGCCCTTTCCTGCAGGGAAGGGGCACCTTGGGTGGGACACCTCTAACCATCACTGCTGCAGTACAAGACAGCAAGACCATGAGTTACCAGACTTAAAATCTGCCATGCTTTTAGCAGCTGACATGACATATGGGCCGGTTTGGGCCCCTCCCATCTCTCCAGAAAGGCCAGATAGCAAAGATGTCATTTCTTCAAGCTCCGAGGATTTAAAGTGTTGCCCAAGCGTTTTCTCAGAGAAGAGCGTTGCTCTGCAATGCTGAGTCAGGGCTCACTTCCCTCCACCCGCCGCAATTCACTCGGGGCCTGATCCAGCCACCGTTGAAGCTGATGAATCCCACATCGAGAAGAGATGCCACAACGTGGCACAGCATAAAGTTTTTATCAGTGCCGGTTGGGAATGAGGTGCATAACTCACCGGTGCTGTTGCCACTTGTGAGTAATGCACCCATTCCACACTCCTGCGGATAAAACCTTTACGGCCCACCGCAGCACCGGGTATTGCATCTAATATATGCACTGCCATAATGACGAGCACTGAAAACCTGTTTTTTTAACCCGTTTTCTCCCCCCTCTTTCTCCTTCCTACCCTTGAATACCCCTCCGTGTCTGCTTCACGGTGCTTCGCTTCTGCTTTGTCAACTGCCTGGGGAACCCAGTCTATCGATATTCTGGACAAGGTTTTGATTTTGGAAAAAAAAAAAAAAAAAAACAGAGTGAGCGGCATAATTTAAAAATCAAAGAAATTCATTTCAGTAGTAAAAGGTTAACAGCCTTTAGGAGGAACACTTTTTAATCACCCACGTCTAGACTCTATCACTCGAATCACCGGCAGCAGGAGTGAAATATGGCTAAGCCCCCGTCACCAAACAGCACCTAAAGACTGTTGTATTTAATCATGTCTGTGCACTAGTTATGGATTTTCATTATGATTCCCGATGCTGTTGCGCTGTGTAAAATATTAATATCCATAGTAATGATGCATGAAGCTTGGAGTGTAATTTCTTCACTCTCCTTGTCTGATATTAAATTGTTACCACTTTATCATTTGTGTAGAACTGCACGTTTCAATTAATCTTTCCGTATCAGCAGCCCTGATTAATATAGATCATGATTCATAAGCTTATCGTCACTATAGTTTTAACAGATCATTTATAAAGATCTTAAATTTCAGGGCCTGGGAGGCACAGCCACTCCGTCCAAGGCTTTTCTCACTTCCTGCTCCAGCAGGTTTCTCCATTCAAACAACTAATTCCGGGAGAGAAAATTAGCCAGATAAAAATGCGTACTTGATTTTTTTTTTTTTTGAACTTTATTCAGAGCTTTGCATAAACTTTCTCCCTGTTTGCCTCGTTGAGCAGAAGGTGCACGACTACAAGGTCTCACCGGCTTTGGTTTTCCCCATCATGCCTGCCTCGTTCATTCCCCCTGTGGGGTTTTGCAGCTCCTCGACCATTACTGGTCTTCTCCATCTCCACATCAAGGACTCTCCTGGTGCTCTGAAGCAATGCTGGAAGGCACCTGCTGGATCCGTGGAAGGGAGTTATTGCCCCAGTTGCACCCTAGGAAGCTGCTGGGGCTCCTCCAAGGTGATGATCTCAAAGCTGGGGAGTGATGCCAACCATGCACTCCCCTCTGTGTCCCCCAGCTCCCAACAGAGAGTTGGCCACTCTGTGCAGAAACGGTGGGTTTTGTCAGGCAAGATGCTGCACAGGCATTGCAGTGTGCGGCACAGATGTTTGCCTTGAAAATTAATGGCTAAAAGCAGCAGCCCATGCTGAGCTGGGGATGAATAGACAGCATCTCACTTGCGGGAGTACCGGGAGCTTTCAGGACACTGTTATAATCGTGGTAATGAAGAACAGCAACCAATTAGTCATTTTTTAGTGGATAGAGTTGGAAAAGACGCATTAGATAGTTTAAAACATCCATCAAAGGTCCCTGTCTAGTCTTCTGTATATTCTCCAGGGCTTTGTCAAGCGATCTTAAGTGTCTCAAATAATGGAGAGACTCAAGAGACTATTTAAAATCCTAATAGATGATATTTTTTTCTGACTTGCGTATTTTCCTTCTTGACAGTCCCAGAATTCCTAATTATAACCCTTAGTTCAGATTCACGAAGGACGTGGGGTTAAACCAGGAGGAATAGCTCTGGAAATCCCACCAGGGACCACGCTCAAGCCAGAGCAGGGGCAGGGAGAGAGGGCATTAGCAAATCTCTGCCGTTTTCTCCCTCAATTCTGTGCCGGCAATGCCAGCCGTATGCTGCGCACAGACGAGCACTGCAAAGCATCACTCCCAGGCACCGAGGAGCCGTCCTCCTCATCCTCCTCTTCCTCCTTCATCCGTGGAGCAGGATGCTGGCTCCTCTCCTTTCTGCTTCTCGCCCCTCTGCCAAAATGGGCAGGATTTCAGAACCATGGTGATGTTTTATTAACCTCCTGCCCTCCCTGACTAACAAGGGGGAAGGCAAAAACCCCGAGAAGTATACAGCCGTATCTGAAATCTATACAGCAAGACAGATCTAGCTGGAGCAGTCTTTAGGGCATATATACATTACCAGGCTACAGTGAAATATAGCCTGAAATTTGTCTCCGAAGATGAGATAATGTAGCCGCGTTAACAGCTGCAACTGTCACTTTCGAGTGAAGTAGTGGGTATTGTGTTGAGTACATTTGCAGGGCAATTTTCCAGTTGGAATAAAAGGCTTTCCGAGGTGAATTTTACTTGGTTTTTATCCATCTATCTGAGGTTATTTTTATATATATATTATACAAATATTGACTGGTTCTGAGGGCAATAGAGGTAAAATATTGCACTAGGAAAGAAAACAGTTCCCAAGTCTCTCTCTATATATTTTGGCCTCAGCTAAAGGCTCAGGGCCGTATATGCCATTTTCCCCCTCCAGGTATGAAATTTTACTGCTCTTGCTTCTTAGCTATTTTATTATCCCTTTGTATGTTTGTAAAGAATAAAGAGCTAGGGTGGTGCTGGGCTTGGAGGTTTCTGCACAAAACAACATGTTTTGGGAGAGTTTTACATGAAACATGAATTTAGGTTGCCAGGATCTGTGTTTTAAACTTGCTGCATAAAATACAGATAAATATCATTCCCCGTGTTTTGCTTTGTTTTGTTTCTCCAAATATAAATACGATATAGTAAATTGTCAGAATTATTCAGCATAGGAGCTCCAAGAGAGATCAGAGCTCTGCTGTCCCAGGCTCTTAGAAATACATTTTAGGTAGCTTAGGTACCAGGCAATTTGTGCACGTTACAGAAAATCTGTGGCAGTTTAAGGCAGTGCAGACTTTTAGTGGCAGCGATAGAAACTCTTCCCACACCTACCTGTTTGCTTACCCACCAATTTTCTCAACATGCTGACCTGAGATGGTAGCAAAGAGGTGCGTGCCTGAACCTCTTGAGATGCTCACTGAGTGCAACAAGAAATTTGCCCCCTGAGACTTGGCTACTCTGTTTTGGACGTGCTCTGAAGAGCCTAGCAGTAGACAAAAGTGCCACTGGAGAGCATAGAGATGTGAGTGAGGGCTGGTGCTCAAGGAGGTGAGTTATCTCAGCGTTTGGCGTCGGTGCAATGGACATGACAATGTCCAGCTCCAGGCTCTGGGCTTCACAAAGGACGTTGCACAGCTGCAGAGGGAACAGAAAAATGGCTCAAGGGATGGGGGACAACAGCTGATGGTGAGACACTTGGGGAACATAATCTCCTCAGTATATTAGAAAAGTAAAAGGACAATTCTTGAGGGTATTTGGGGCACCTTCCTTTTGGGACAACACTGAAAGGCCAATGGATGGAGGCTAAAACTAAATTCAAGGGGGAAATTAATTTTTACCTGCAAGGATAAATTCCAGCTGGGATGAGTGACCAGTTGGGGGGTTCCTTCTTGACTATTTGCAAGTAAAGATGTGCTTCCTCCTCTGCAGCACGTGCCTTGACACACCAGCAGTGGGAGGGCACAGTGGTAGGAAAACTGGTGGGCAGCTCCCTCGAAGCCCTCATAGCATTAGGTTTGGTCTGTGTCTTCCACGTGGACCTGTTCGAGACTCTCCCAGGTCTCCTCATGCTTGCTGCGGCCTTGGAGGAGGCAAAGAAGAGCATCTGGCTTGGGGGCCCCAACAGTCAGGCTTTGGAGTTACAGCTGCCCAAATCTTGTCCCCAGAGAGATGGCGGCGAACCCACAGCAATGCCTGTTAGAGAGCAGCCAGGGAGTATCGAGAGAGGAAACAAATCACCGGTGGCACCTATAGCCACACGCAGAAATTAGAGAGTCTGACTATAAGGTCACAATAAATCAGTGCGCTGACAAGGAGATCTACCCTTTGTCCAGGGTAGAAGATTTATCTGTGACCCTAGGCAGGGGCATTTCTTCCTTGATTTGTTAAATGCTGAGCAGAAAATGGAGCTAGATCCAAAGCCTGATGAGTACCTGATTGCAAATGCTCGTGCCCAGCCCCACGCCTGCTCTTTCCCCCCCTGCACACACATGCGCTTGTTCTCAGGATGCTGTATTATGTTTCAAGAGAGCCTCTACTTTTTTGCCTGTGATGGACCAGCTTTTGCAGAACTCGATTATGTGGTTTGTTTTCTTGATGACATTTTAATCAGAGGGCTCTCCGTCTCAAAATGCCGACCAATTCTGTGGCAGTCCCTGGCTGCTGTGAGCAGAATGGGGTGGGTGAAGGAGCCAGCACACTGAAAGGAACAGAGGTTTCTGAACATGGGCTGAATTCCCAGGGGTCCTTCTAGAAAAGCCTTTCAAGCTCAGGCTGAAATTCAGCAGGAAGAAGTGACCAAGAGGGACGGAGTTTTGCAGAGCTGCAAAGTGCCAGAGTGAAGGACTGCACCACCAGTGCATCCCATTTTCCATGCATGGTCGGACAGGGTCGAGATGTCACCAGAGGGATGAACAAAGGAGCTTGGCTGTGATCTGCCATCAGGAGCAAGAAAAACTGCAGGAACATTGGCAATGAGGGACTTCTGCCTGGTCCAGAACCAAGTGCTGGCTCGTCCAGCCAGGAGGTCTGGACAGGCTTCTGCACCACATCCACACCAACAGACCAACTAGCTCCAATAGGACATCACCTTCACCTTGAAATGGCACACGATTTCCTCCCACACCCAAAACCTACAGAAATTCAGGGTCCACCTGTAAGGGAGTTTTAGGCACAATTTCTAACAACATTGGACTCAACTAATTGAATAATTAATTTTGGCATTGCTTTGCGGGCCCTGAAACCATTCACCAAAGGTTTCAGTCTTCCATTTTTTCCATATCTCACCACTAAATAATTCCTTAACAGACTATTGTTGTGATTTGAGGAAATTTTGACATATAAATGCAAGCAGGCCCATAAATCTCACAGTAAAAACTTAACATGAGAGAAGCCTGCATAATCACAAACAGTAAATATTTTGCTGTGGCAGTGGTTCATATGGGAAAAATTAGCATTTCACTTTCGTTTGGCCCAAATGTGTTTTGATTTCCTTGGAGGTCGTTGAGGGTTTTTTTGGTTCAGTCTCCTGTAATATAAATAATAATGTAGCCAGATGCTTGGTATATAAACACATGGCTGATGAGCAAAGGGATGTGAAGGATAATGTTCATCATCTTTACAACATTGGGAAAGAAGGCTACTGTTCTTGAACTGTACAAAATGCGTGGCATAAACCAAATGTTAGCATCCTGGTGGGACTGTAGTCTGCCCATGGTCACAGGAACAGCATAGAGTGGCTGGTGTAGCTTGTCTGAAACTTTATGACACAATCTTAACTTTTTTGCACGTTCATTGCAAAATGAACCAAGTGAGGTCCACAAAAGTGAGCACAGAATCTGGCCTGACATTTTGGTTTCTCTCTTGCCACAGCTCCATCCGAATTTATTGGAAGAAGGAGACTCAGCCCCTTCTAAACGGGACCACAGGTGTCTCTGCTGGGAGTCCAATGCCTCTAGAAAGTACAGGGATTCCTTTGGAAAGTGGATTATTTCTTTCATTCAAGGAAAACTGTTTTTTCTATGATCATGTGAACCATATCTGAATAATAACTTACCTCAGAATTGTGAACAGGAACTGATCACTTTATTAAATATGGTATATTAAATATTTATCATTCTTATGTGCATGTGAATCTAAATTCAAGAGATTTAGTCATATCACAATTTGGGTTGATTCCTACTGTCACTTAAGATCCTCCTAGATTTCTGTGTATTACAACTGTGACAGCAGTATATAATCAATACCCGTCTGTAGAAAAGTCTATAGCTATGTAGTAGAAAATTCCCAGCACCCTCTTCTCCAGAAAAATTTGCATAGAGTTTCACATTTCTGTGCCATTGGTGCCACCTATTGGTAAGTGCACATGTCAACCCAAGAAAACAGTCATTTCCTTGAGCAGTGGTGACAAGGACTGGGGCCTCTCACTAAAGACAGGCAACTGCAGTCATGATGCAGGCATCATCTGGGACCACTCTGAGAGCAAACTCCTTGATCCCACTGGAGCATTCAGCTCCACTGACCATTTTCCAGCAAATAAACAGCTTGTTGCTGCTGAGTTAAGTAGGAAGTCCTACTGCTGAGCTCTGCTTAGACTAGCAACCACTTTTTTACTCTTGGGAAGACAAGTTACTGATCCATCCCATAAAGGAATAGGTGCCTGTTGCAGTCTGCCCAGTCCTGGATGGATCAGACCTTCATGAAGCCCTCCTTGGTTTCAAGCTTGGCCTGGAATGAAATGGCTTGGCCAGAAAAGCACCAGCATGGTGTTCTCAGTCCTGAGTAGGACAAGCTACCAGACGGAAACAGCCAATACCACCTGCAGAAAATGGTAAACGTCCTGTTCTATGCAAGTGACTTTGATGTCTCCGTTGAACTGTTACTACTTTCTCTATTGACCCATCTTCCTCAGCAGGACTTTCCAGAACAAAAGGAGGAAGAAAAAAAGGAAGGGTACTTGATTTATGGAGGTTAATGAAGATTGCCCACTTGATCACCCTGAGAACATCTCCCAGGAGAGACCCATTGAGCATCCTTGATAAAGAAAATGACAGTCAGATGAAGTCTGATCAAGTTTTGCGAGGCAGAAGACCAGTCCACAGCACTTCTCTGCACAATTTAGGTTTGGAAATGATTACAAGCTCCACTCCAGCAGGCATCAGGAATTGCCTGAAGACATCAGCAAGTTCTGGGCTGCAGCTTTGTGCCAGATCCTCCTGCTGTTTGACCAAAGCACCTGTTTCCCCAGCTGTGGTCTCCTTGCCAGGGACGCCCCTGGCCTTTTGAAAAGGTGGAGGGCTCGTGGGTTGGGTAACCCCAGGAAAACCACAGAGTCCTGCACCCAACAGGCCATCATGGTGGGTGTGGGTGTGCATGGGAGCACTTCCTCATGTAAGCAAGGGACATTGCCCGAAGGGTGCTTCCTTTTACCACCTCGGCTGGCAGAGGGCAGCAAGTTGACCCCAAGATGCACCAGACCAACACCAAAAGTCCATGGATGAATCAGGATGAGTCCTGCTGGGAACCAGCTTTCTCCAAGTTCCTATGCTAGAAGTAATTATAGCAACATCATTTTCAGGATAGGTTGGAGCCAACCCAGAAAGGTGCTGTCCAGCTCTCTGCTCACATCCATGCCATCCTTGCCAGAACTTCCCAGCTCTTCCAGAGCCCCCTGTCTCTGATCCCAACATAGCCCTTCCTGTCCCTTACACTTTCATTTCTGTTTCTTTACATCTTTATTAAACTGTATAGCCACTTTGATAGGAAAATTGAAAAGAAAAAGATATGAGGAACAACAAAAAAAGCCATAATTATGAAGATTCAATTTAATTTTAAAGGTTGTGGAAGGAGGAAAAAAAAAAGAAGCAGGAGAAGAAGAAACCAAATTAATTTAGCAGGAAAGCATTGCATGAAATATTGTTGGAGTTTAATAACCATGCAAAGACAGATGATATGTGTGGAAAAATTAGTTGTAGGACCTCATAATAGTCTATTAATATTTTCTACAGGCACAGAAACCCTTTGCTGAGTGATTGTAACAAAGTAATTTTTTTTTTTTTTTTAAGACATTAAAAATATCTTCAAAAGGAGAAGACGGCAGCAATGTACATACTGTACAGAATGGAGACCCCAGCGAGACACGTCAGATCCCAGGCTAGATTCAGCACAGGGGTCTACTGGGAGGGTCTCCCGCTAGGCTGCTTGCTGGGGGTAATTGTCCTGAATGACAGGATAATACCCTTTGACCAGCCACTACTTCCATGGCAGGCTTTTGGTCACAAGAAACCAAAAATATCACCTGTGTGCACAGACAGGACTGCCAGACCAGCCATGCTGCTTGTTCCCAGCCTGCCTGGTTGTGTGCTCTTGCCTTTCTTGCTCTCATGTCTTGGGCAAGGCATTACCATGTCCAGCTCCTCAATGAGATGAAGCCCAGTGGGGCATCTCCATATATCAGTAGGTGGACAGGTCTCTGCTAATCACTTGGTGTCCTATGGGGGGATGAAACAGCACCCAGAGGCCCTGCAGAAGTGGTTAGATGGTCTTCCATCTCTTACCCCTGGAAGGTGGTGGCCAGGCTCTCTGGGGAATCGCTCTGCTGTCATCATGATGTGATAGCAATGGGCAATAAACAGCTTTTTGCTGAGTGTCAGTCCCTCAGGTGCCCTACAGGAATTGAGGGAGCGAGACCCTTTCTCAAGGGAGCCCCAGGAGACCAAATGTCACAATCAAGATGCAGCTGAGCCTGGACCAGCCTTGAATTTGGGTTGTGGGACCACGCATGGCACTAGAGCAAGGCAAGGCTGCTGGCCAAGGACTACTGCAGCTGCACGGCCCCATGACCTCAGTGCAAAGAGGAGGATGCTTGGGCTGGTTTATCACCTTCTGCTCCCCAGCAGGGAGGGGGCAAAGAGCTCCCCACCACACCGTGGTGGTGGAAAGTCCACGCTGATGCTAAGGGGACCCCCGGGAACAGGGCTCAGGTGAGGCATGAGCGCTGTTCAAAGGCTGGGGCAAACTGTAAGGATTTGGGGAAGGCAAAGGGAATGGTTGTCCACAGTCCACAGAAAAATCATACCCATCTTCAGCGGCTGGTCTCTGAAGATGCATTTGTAACATTATTAGTCTCGAGGGCTCTGCATATGAAGCCAAAAGCTCCTGCACAGTGCTGTGACACACACATACACACAAAGGCAAAAAATGCCAGGCATTTTTTGTTACAGGGGGCATGTACATACAAAGTGGCTGTAGTTGTGCCATCGGGGATGTCTTTAACATTGGCCAACCTAAGTAAAACATCACCACGGCTGCACCAAGACAAAGGGTGGGCATGGGGGTGAGGGAGGAGAGGCCTCTGTCTGTGGGTAGTTTAACTTGGCCTCTCGAAAGGATGTATTTCCTTGGTCCTAAATGGGATTTGCTTTAGCTCCAGACAAAACCCTTAGGATCCTGCAAACTCAACTAGGTCACTTCTGCAAGGAAAAAAAAATAAAATGAAATAAAGAAAAGAAATGAAATACTGAAATGAACAACATAACACAACATAAAATAAAATAAAATAAAATAAAATAAAATAAAATAAAATAAAATAAAATAAACCCAGGACAAAACCAAACTGCAATTCCTCACTCGGCTTCCCCTTTTTCCTATTTTAATCTGTATAGTACCATCCAGTTCCAGCCTCCCCCCTTCCCCTTTTTTTAAATACAGTCTAATCCTGAGTGTGAACTGATGTAGTTTGTGTGTTAGGGGGGAAAAAAATCTCTCTCTCTTTCTGCCTTTTTTTTCCCTTCTTCTTTCCTTGGCCCAGTTCATTATTTTTCTTTCTTGTCACTCAGTGTGATAGGTTGAACAGAAGTGCACAGATGAGCACTGAAAACGGTGTCACAAGGCCTTAATCTAGTCTTTAATGCCTGACTTCAGAGATGTCATTTATCTTCTAACTGCAGCAGGCTTCCACCAACTTTATCTCTAATAATATATTGATGGATTAAAAGGGTCGGGCAGGAGACCGGGCTGGAAAAATTGCTTATTGACATCAAAATACAGTGCCCTCAACCTGATAAACATGGAGGGGCTCGTGTATCTCCCAGAATAGTTGGCGTTGCTATAATTTTTTTTTCTAGCATGTTTCTCCCAGGTTCATGGGGTGGTCTGGTGAAATAAACAAACGGAACAAATAAATAGGAAATACAGTTTCTGCATTGACACAGCCGAGTGGAAGCCCAGCTATTTCTGTAATAGTTTTTTAATGATAGCACCGTGCACTGCTATTTATCGCACACCACAAGCCGCATTTCGAAGCGACCTGGAAGGGAAGGGCTGCCATTGTTTTAGCAGGTTTTGGGGCATTAGGACATGCGCGACGAGAGAGTGCAGCACCCTGCCATAGCTTTTCAGGAGGCTGCTTCTCTCCCCGGTGGTGTAAAAGTAGGGAGCTGTCTCGCAATCTTTACGGCTGAAATTCATCCCTCGCCGCACAGATCTCATGCAAGCAGAATTAAACAGAGGAGGAGGGCTGGCTGCCGCACAGAGCATCGGCAGAAATGCTGCCCCAACCTCTGCTCTCTGCTGCAGACCTGGGAGATGGTGGGGAAATGCTGCTTCCCCTTGTTTCAGGGCTGGCACAGCCTTTTGTATGGCCCAGGTGCAGTTGGAGAGAACTTCCCCCTTGCTCCTCAGCCACCCCGGGCACTTTGAGTTGCCACTCATGCTTGAATTGTCGGTTCCTTTCCGATTTCAGCAGGTTTCAGAGCACAAGGTGGCTTGGTGAACACTCCTCCAAGGTCCTTGAACACAAAGATCTGGACTGTGGCCTGTCTTCCCAATGTTATAGGAGAAAACATGCCTGAAATTTGGGATCCCATGACCTCTGCCAAAGGCAGCAGAAAGGTTCTCCATCATGTTTCAAGTGGCTTTACCAGTCCTACTGGTTGGGATGTGCTTAGTAGGGTTATATCTACGTGGGGTATGAGGTGGTCTCCTGGTTGGAGCAATCAGGTTAAGTTGTCCCACAGTTGTCAAGGTAGGAGGCAGCTGCAGCTCAGGCTGGAAAGGAGCAGGATCACCGGTCCAAAATGCAATGTCCTGTTTAAGTTGTCTCCAATCTGCATGTACATTAGGTTTTACAATGCAGTGTAGGTCTGGCAGGTCTCTGCTGCATGGGGAGAGATTTGGCATGTCTCTGGGTGCGTTTGCAGTGCAGTTCCTCCTTCTGGTACCAAAGCCAAGGAGAAGGAGCTTGGTAGACATGGGACTTAGCCATTAGTAGGAAATCCAAATCAATTACAAATCCTAGCTAACCTGTTGTCAGCCCCACTGTAGCAGCTAATGGTCATGGCTGCCTGAAGTCTACCTGGTTGGTGGTGCCTTGGCTTGGTGCAAGTTTTACTGATGTCCACAGCAGCTCCTGAAGGATTAAAAGAGATCACAGGCAGACAACAGCAGAGAAAAGATGGCAAGCAGGGGTGTTGTGTTGTTCTTTTTCAGAGTACACGGCTTCTGGGTGAGCTGCTCTCCTTGGCAATTCTGCATGATCTGTGACCATGTGGGAACCCAACAGGAAAAGGACAAATGCTGCCTCCAGTTACACATCAACGGGCAGAACTGGCTGGGAAAGGCAGTCACACTTGGCATTGCTAGGAACAGCCACGGTGAAAACTTGTTCCTTGCAGTGGGATTGAGATGGTTCAAGTGTTCATTGTGCAAACATTGCACTACTGGGAACAGTTGGAACCCCTACTCGAGTCTTCTGCAAAGTGACTTTCATTCCTCTCTTGCTAAGCATGCTTGTTGCAAACAGAGATGACTAAAAAGCACAGATCTTCATCCTGAGGAAAGCCCCAACATTTTAAGTCTGTTTATACCAAAGCCAGACTAAATGACAAATCCTGAAGCCCTCTCTTGGAAGAAAAAGTTCGGAAAAAGATGTTGATTTGGAAACATCAGAAAAGTCTCTCAATTCCCTAAACAGGACATTGCATTTTGGACTGATGATCCTGCTCCTTTGCAGCCTGAGCTACAGCTGCCTCCCACCGTGACGCATCTCCAATATGGCCCAGCTCTGCTCACCCAAAAATACCACTCGTCAGGCATGGTGAATGACATATCCATCTAAACGACTGCACGGGCTTCCTGGGAAGCCCACGAGCCACTGAGACAGATGCAGAGATAAACGTTGTCACCAGAGGAAGCATTTCATTTCATTTTCCTGGAAAGAAATTCCATGAAAATCAATCTTCCCACAGAAAATTTTGATTCTTGGCAAAACGCCTTTTTCTGATCGGGAATTGCCTCAACTCAAAAATATCTGAGAAACCGTGGTTACAATAAGAGTCACGTTTCATTCCTGCATGCATTGAGAAGGATTTTATGTGAAGGCAAGCTCGACGGTCCTTGAGGAGGTGGTAAAGTTGTGAATTTCATCATCACTAGAGCTCTTAATTATCAAGGGTTCAGACTGCTTTGATCATATATCCCAAAACTCAAGCTAGGTGGTTTGGAGCAGTGTCAGATGGCCCAGCAGAGACCACGCTTCCCGTTGACGTGGTCCTTAGCTCAGAAGAGATGGGTTCACTAGAACTAACAAGCTTACATGGCTTGAAAGACGTGTCCTTCCCTGATAGATGGAAATATTACTGCAGCATATCAAATAAACGATACCAGGTACAGAGATCTCTAGGATGCAGAGCCTGCAAAGAAGGACCATTGACCCAGCCCATGCAGATGGACTGTGGAAGAGCAGTGCTGATAACCACCATTCCCATCTGGGAACCCTAAGAAACACAATTGCAAAAAA
>VXAA01001014.1:117426-145936 GCA_013399115.1 Anseranas semipalmata | reverse complement strand
AAAAAAAAAAAAAAAGGAAGTGGGGAGACCAGGGAAAATTAGCCTGATGGTCTCAGATGAGCAACCAAGCTGTAACTTTGATCATGAGCATCGCTCTGGGAGCAAATGGCAGAACATCACGCAGGCTGGTGTCCCAGTTCCTCGGATCGGAATGATTGGCAGGCACCGCTGCCCTGCAGAACACAAGCCTTGCATTATAAGATTGTCTTTCCAAAATTTACCCGCTGAAACACTGAATTTATCAGCTGAATTTATCAGCTGAAATGCCTCAGACTTCTGGGAAGCTGCCTCTGGCCGACCACTTGATGGGAAGAACGTCTCCGATTTTTTTGGCATGTGGAACTAAAGCAGTTCAACCGCTTTCCCTGGCACCTGCCAGTCACTCCTGGTTGCATTTTATCTAAGTGCCATTTTCTAATTTCACTGTGGTAAAGACTATCACAATGCATTTTTTAATAGGTAGCTAAAATGACAAACTGTGAGGATTGCTACATTTCACATATAAATTGAATAAATTACTGTAGTTTAAAATAGTGATTTAATACCCATATTCTGTAAAGGAAAAAAAAAAAAAGATTTTTTTTGCAAGTGTCATTCTTTATGTGCTTTTCTTTTTTCAGACTCCTTGGCAGACAGAGAAATATCCCAAAATGAAGCATTTTCTTCATTAAAAATGGAATTCTCTGAAGCTTTTTACAGGACTTTGTTTCCTTCCCATTAAATTCCCTGGAAGGCTTCACAGTGATATAACTAGGGCAAATCAACTTTTTCCAGTATTCCCTTTGATTCCCCATCCCTTTCTGAATTTCCAGCTAATCACCTGTCATCCCTTATATACGAAGAGCGGGTGGGGGGGCAACGTTTCTCACCCCAGAGCCACGTTACAGCATTTGCAAGACCAAGAGGACCAGAAAAGCGTTACACAAGATGGGTCAATGATGAGACACATCTTGCAGCAAGACCTGACCTCTCCAACCAATTGTGCCATAGTGGTTTCACTACCAGGTGAACTCTTGCTAGATGGTTGTTGCCAGGGTTCACCATTTAAAATAAAAATACCCATATCACACTTGGTCATCCTTGCCCGTTGTTGCCCACTATTCTCCAGGAGCCATTGTCAGGGATTCAATGGACCCGTGCCCAGAAGGCATGGGCATGCGTGTTTGCTTGTTGTACTGCATCCTGACCCTTCCAAGGTGCCTTCTCTCTCAAACCGCTTTTCCCCCAAAGAATCATGCTGTCAAAACCCTCATTATTTTATAATTTCTATGCCCCTCTTCTCTTCTCACCTTGTTAAACACTGCGGGAGCAAAGCAGTTCAGTAGCTCTACCATTTTAGCAACACCATTGATTTTGTCTCCCTCTTCATTTATTAATGGAACTACTTTCTCTCTAGTATTCCCTTTTCCCTGATATAATTGTAAAAGCTCTTTTTATTCCCCTTAAGCCTTTCTGCTCTCTGAGCTGGCCTTATCTTTTCCCTGCAAGCCTTAACTGAGTGTATATTCTTGTTTAGTTCTCTTTCCCTTCTCCACTTTTCACTATAGGTTCTTTCTTTACGCTCCTATCTTTTGCCAGTGCTTTGTTATGCTACATTGGATGCTACTTGTCCTTCCATTTATTTCAACTGGAGCAGTAGCGTGCTCCACTCTATGGGGCTATTCTGGCCTTTCTGTCCTAGGAGCAGGCTGGGACGGAGCCATCACAAGCATAGCCTGAGCAAAGTCCCACACCTTTTCACCCCAACATCACAGGCATGTGTCCCCTGCAAAGTTCCTCTTTCCTCTCCTCCTGGTCATATTTAAATAATGCCAGTATCAAAATTAACATAATTTTATGATCTAGCAGGAACCAAAACATCCCCCCCAAATCACAGATCCTTTTCTTTCTGCTTGCAGTTCAGAGCCAACTCTTGCTTCTGAACCCAAGGTCGCACCATTTCCAGGAAGCGAGCAAGGAAGCTCACACTTTGGAGCAATCAGAGTCTGGAGCAGTCCAATGAGGACAAAAGACTGGATGGATTTTACCTCTGTGAAGTTTCTGAACTGGATTTTATGCTATGAGCGTTGCAGTACCACTGGGTTAGATAGAAGGACTCAGGAGCCACTCTGCTTCTAGGCTCTTCTCCAAGTCTCTTGCTTTTTGCAAGGGTAATATCTTCATTTCAAATACATATACACCATATAGTGGCTTAAAAGAAATATATATATATATATGGTACTTTTTTAATGAATCATAGTTTCACCTGGAAACAATCAAAACATTTCATTTTTAAAATAAGAAAACACATACATACTTCAGTTCCATTGGATCTACAACATGTTCAGATGAAGCACTTTTCTGAAATTGTAAGAAATTCAGACAATTCTCTTGCTTAGACTGAACCTCCATTTTTGCATAAAAGATTTTTTTTTTCAGCTAGTCCTCAGGAGAGAGATGGGAATTATCAGAAGACCAGAAAACAATGCCGCTGAGGAAAGATTGAAGAAATTGGGGCTGCCCAGCTGGAAGAGGAGGTGGGACATTGCTATAATCTCTGAGTACAAAGAAGGTTTATGGAAAGAGGAAGGACTAGCTTTACTTCCTGGTAGGTAAGATAAGTGGTCATGAGCTTAAACCACAGCAGGAGAAGCTAAGGCTGGATGCAAGGGGAGAGTTTCCAACAACGAAGCTGCTGAAATGCTGGGATGGGCTACCAGGAGAACAGGTTGTACCTGCTTTTTCAACAAGCAAGACCACCACCTGCCGGGAACAACACGATTCATCTGGTCCTGCTGCAGAGGTCTTCCCAAGGTCCTTACCACCTCTGTTTTCCCAGGATTTCACTGACCCTGCTGTCCTAACAAGCATGAGTCTGCAAGCCTCAATATTTTTTGGATACTGCGGCACTTGCATAGCACTGTGGGGTTTTGGTGGATCCAGAGAGGAACATCTCAGAAGACCTGCTTGGTCTCCAAGTCTCCCACCAAGCAGAGCCGCTGTTGCGAGCACCGCCCCTGTGCTAAGCAGTGCTGAAGCAGTTTCTATAAAAACATTATCAAGAAGATAAAAGGATATGGCATGGAAAACCAGCTAGAGCTATGAGCTCCAACTTTCAAGCGTAAAGAGTCCCTTGAAGCTGCCAGCAACGGCGTTCCAGGCAAACCCAGCCCAGGAGGGCCCCGAGCCATAGCGCTTGCACGAAGGGAGGTGGGATCCTTCAGGGAGTTTGGCACTGCTCCGTTCTCCACGTCTCCCCTGGTGTGCGCAGAAGTTAGAGCATGGCTAATTACAGGAAATTAAAGAGAAAGAGATATAAAGAGATTGCCTGAGCTGTGAGAGCCCTGGAAAGGGCTGGCGGATGTCCCGTGGTGCCGCCGCCGCAATTAGACTCGCAGAACCTCGCTTGGAAGTGGGGCTGGAATGAGAAAACTTGAAACTGTGTGGCAGGAAAAGGTTAATTATAACCCATTTGCTGCAGAATCCAATTTCCAGGCACTGAATATTTGTAGATTAATAGGCAGTAAGGCCAGAAAAGACATTTAAAGCAATCTGGGCTGGAGTGGCAGTGCTGAGAGACTGTGGCAGAACGGAGCTTGTCTTTAGCACAGGACCACAGTAAAGATGCTCGTGTGAGGAGTGTGGGAGGCACCCGGTTAAAAGAAATGTTCTGGATCAGTGCCAGCCCTTGTGAAGCTTCTGGAAACTGGAAAATGTGCAGTAGGTTTGGCTGGCTTACATGGTGCAAATACTTAGCTGAGCTGGAGATGCCTCCTGGGGCGCAGGTCTTCACAGGGCTCTCATTTCACCGAGCAGGAGGGTAAGTCCCAGGAGTGCTCAGCCTCGTGGATATATCAGGAGCATCAGGAAGATCCTTGCCACATGGTGCCCTCTTCCCAGGGCAGGTCTTGCCGTTCAGCAGAGCACAAAGAAGTGAGGAAGGGAGAAGTGAAGGAAGAGAGAAAAGAGCTAACAGAGGGTAAAAGACTGTAGGAAGAGGAGGTTGAGGACGATTACGTGCATCCTGGTGCATGCATCCTGAAGGTTTAATGAGCTATGAACCTCAATACTCAATATTTTCATACTCAATACTCAGTAGTTGCAGCTTGCTCATACTCTGGAAATCCCAACCAGCTTCAACAGCTGGAGTTTCAACACCTCCCACACCGAGAGCTTCAGAGATGGTTTGACGTAGAGCATTGTCAGGCTTGGCACTTAGAGGCTTCTGGTTGCTATCCTGTATCACAAACCATTGCTACCACTACAAATAAACAATAATAATATATTAAAACTAGCTAGGAAATGTTGCACATTTTTAGCTGATATGGAAGGGAAACTCCTGGCACAGGAGTGAGTTTTGTGGACTGCCAGGTGGCCCCTGCAGTCAGCCCCGGGGGACAAGCCCAACAAACCTCCCCACCCAGGAGCTGGCTCCAGGATGGTCTGCTGCTAGGAGGGGTGGGTTGGTGCTGATGCCACCAGGCCTGGGCCAGACATCAACACTGTTATACGGATGGACACCGTCATGCTCAAGGGCACAAAAAAAGTGGAGTATGACTGGTTTTGGTGACACTGTCCGATAAATTAAAAATGCAGAAGAGGAAACAAACTCAGGTCTTTGCAACTTTCTAGCAACTCTTCCATTCATCCAGACACCCCTCTGAAACTGCTCTTCCCAGCAGTCTGGGAACTTTATTCCTGCAAGAGAGAAAAGGTTTCACATTTACCCCTCAAAAGATGAGATAAGACTGTGCTTTCAACTTGCCACACATGACCATCTCCTATCTTTGACCTTCCACGTCATCCAAGAACACAGGATTAGTGCATTTCCATGCTCTTGAAGCCTACATCAGATGACCCCTTCCCTCCACCAGACAGGCTCTATCTCCAGAGCCAGTAGGGGGTTTTGGCCTACTGGTTTTGCTGGGAGACATTTCCAGAGCATCAATGCTTTGAGGTTGCAAGTACACTTGTGTTACCAGCCGCAGCATTCCTGTACCCATGGCGCAGTTGTGGCAAGTTTTTAAGCTTTTTAAGGAGGGGGGATGAGGAAGGAGGAGGTCCATGTTTGCAGAAGAAAGAAACAATAATTCCTTCAGCAGTTTGATGTTAAAAAAATAATAGAGGCTTGTAAGCTGTTCTGAAGCTTGAATGTCAGAAGTAGACCCTGGGGACATGGATTAGAGGGCACAATGAAGGTGAGGCTGTGAAATGAGCATCACGGATCTTTGGGAGATTGTTAATAAGAACACAGAAATGCAAATCTCCAGAGGCTGGCGAGACGTCAGCCTGCACGCGTGCATGTGACTCCAGTCAAAGCAAGGGAGATTGCCACCAGGCTGGTAAAAGGCATGTGGCTGACTTGATGCCCGTTACAGCAAGACGCCTTACCTCCGTGGCTGGTGGAGAGCAAGAGGCCCCTCATGGGAACAAGCCCAGTGCCTCTTCCCATGCAGAGAACATAAGGAATCGACCCTTCCTAAATTCAGCTGGGTTCATAAATATCCCTGTTTGGGGGCATTCGGCCACCATACGCAACACAACCTAGAGATACTCTTGCATGCGAAGTCAAGCCAATTGCATGTAAATTAGTGAATCCTGACTGCATCTACAAATAGTAGGTCTGGTAATCTCCATCCTCCACTTTTTTACTTGGTTTTATGTGGGAATCCAGCCCAAACTCTCTATGAGCAAGAGGAGGAAGCTGAACAAAATATGGTGCGCTGATTTCTCATGCAGTAAGGGCTTTCTCCTTGCTGACTGTGAATTAGTGCTGCTCCTTTGTTTTGGGTTTAAAAGCTGAAAAGCAAGCCCTAATTCCATCCTGCTCTGAGCTTTGTGCTGTGCATGAGGTCAATGAGTCGCTGCATGCACTCTTTGCATAAAGATAAGTTCACATGAAGGTGGTTTGTCAGCTCAGGACCTGATGAGAAAGAAACAACTTTTCCATAACAAGCTTTGTTTCTTGTCTTGACTGGTACAATGTTTGGGTTCTTGAGGATCATTGGGCAGAGGGTTGAGCCAGGGTGTCCTCAAGACCTGGACCATGCTCAGAAGTGGCCCTGAGCTTGGAAAGAGCAGACATCTTCCTAACCAGCACGAGTTCTTGCATATGGCCTTCCATTTCTGCTGAGGGATGTTGCCCTTGGGCTTTCTTCTCCCCCAGGAGCTGAATAGAAGTCAGAAGAGGATGATCAGTAGACACTAAATACATGATATCCTATGGCATTTAGGGAAAGATAGAGAATATAATTCCAATCTCCTAAAACTCTGTCTTTTAAGCTACTCTTGATTTGGCCTGACCCCCAAGGAATTGTTTTCTGGCCCCCAAGGAATGCTATTGGCAAACACAATGAGGTGCATCGAAACCAAGGTGGAGATGCCCAGGGGGCTGAGGGCAGGACCCGACCTCTTGGTGCTCCTCAAACCCACACCCTTTCAGGAGACCACCACCATCAGCACGGAGAAAACGTGCCACATCAAAGCTACCACCGGGTGGGTTTCACATTTTGTCTCCAGAGCAGCAGAGATATGTCAGGCTTCCGCAGGCGCATCCCCTCGTTCTTTCTCTTCTGAATCTTTTATTTTTCCCCTTTCTCATTCTGTCTTTGCTTGCATTTCAAGGTTAAAAAAAGTCAGGATACAATAGTAAATATGTAAGATTAGCTCCTAAAATATGTTAGCAAGTGAAAGCTAAAGAAAGCCAAATGAATTTAAAAAAGGCTTTCTTGAAGCTTAGAACAGAGACAGCTCTTTTGATCCTTTATCACACAATAACAAAAAAAGCAGCAAGCGAGATACATATATATAATATACATATGATATATATATTTATATACTCCGTGTGCATGGGTACGCGTGCGTGTGTGTGTGTGTGTGTGCATGTGTGTGTATGTATTTTAATTCACATAGGCTTTCCTTTCTTTAAAATGCTGCAGGAAGTTTTTTTTTTTTTTCTGCAGATTTCTTTTTCTTTCTTTTTTTTGATATTTCAAAGCTGGCAGTTCAGTAAATGGCTGGAACTGCCACATCTCTGTTCTTGCTAAAGAAATCAATGCTAATCCTATTACTGGCAGTTATCACCTATCCCAGAAACCGCGGCTAAAAGAAAAAAAAACCACTGAGATGTCAAAGTAGGAAAAAAGCATGGGGGAGGGGGAGAAAGCGCCCTTCATTCACTTTCAAACAGTGATTGTTTTCTTATTTTTGATCATTTTTTCCTGTTAAGAGAGAAACTAAACCACCAAAAAAAAAAAAAAGAGGAAAAAAATCTGTGCTCAAATAACATGAAGGGCCTGAATTAAACCCACGCGCCCACATGCAGACCAAGGGATTGCTTGGGGCCAGTGCCGTCTCACTGGGTGGGGGCAGCCCCTTTTTGGGTGTGTTTGCTATGGGGGCACACCCCCAAAGCAGCCAGCCAGTTATTTGCACGAGATGGGGAATTTGGGGGTCTTGCAGACCCTGATGCAGGCCAGGCTCTGTTCTTCACATCTACATTTGGTCTCAGGGCTGAGCATCTCAAATGGTTTGGGTAGGTCAGTGCAGTTCATGGTTCACTGTCTGTATGGGATCTTGGTTGCCCCAAAGCTTCTTTAGTCTTTCCTTCTCATTCCATGTGCTCCTGCAACATGCTTGCAGGCCTTGAGCATCCGCGGGCTATGGCTCACCTGCCCAGGATGTCCCCATTGTGGTCGTGACCATGAGATGCTGAAAAGATGCAGCTCCCGAAGTCACCTCACCTTGTGAAGGTCCTGCTTTTGTCAGGTGGCCCTGCCCACCCCACTTAAAGCCTCCTGAGTTTGGGTGATCGGGCAACCCACCTGGAGATGTTACTACTCTCAAAATCAAGAGCAGCAGTGGTTTTTGAACCTGTTCTTTGGGAAGAGGTACCCAGCTTCTCCCCATCAGACCACACCACCCTCCTTGCTGCCAGAAGCAAGGAGTTTTTGACCGTCAGCCTGATATGCTGAGGGCAGGCTGCACCAGCCACAGAGCTTACAGATAATGAGCAAGAAAGCAGAACACAAAACAAATAAGCAGCCAAGAAAGAAATACAAATAAACCCAGGCCAGAGGTTTGGACAACCAGGTGTCTGCTCCACCTCTCCACAAGTCAATGCATCTCCTGGCACATGGGCAAGCATCTCCACAGCATTTCACCACCTACCCCACCACAGGCATCCCTTCCAACCTCTTGCTTTTTGAGCAAAATTTCAATTCACTCTGGGCACCGCCTGGTGGCCTTGGCTTTTCAGATACCTGCACCCTGTAAAGAGTCCAGTCATGTCCTTCACCCCAAAGGGAATGCTGAGGACATGATTCTGCTCTTCAGTAACAAGGAAAAACATTTTTCTCCACTTTTAAACTCTGAGGCAGTATTAGGACCAATTTAGGCTTTTGAGAGTATCTCGGACATGTGCAAAATGAGTTTGTAATCCCTAGGGGACTCAGCAAGGCTTGGAGGAGCCACTGGGAGCCATGAGAGGAGGGAGCACACCCCAGACACCTCGTTTTTGGAGTTATTTGCAACCAGCAAACCCAAACAAAGAAACCAACAGCAGCGATGAGGAGAAAGGTATTGGTCTTGCTCCCCTCTGCACATTGGGAGGTTTGTAGATCCTGATCCTGTGAAGTTTTGTTCTTGCTCTCCCTGCCCAGCAGACCCCACCACAACCATCTCTGATGGTCTGGCCGTGCATCTACAGCTTCTCCTGCTGGCCAACCCATCACAGCGTGGCTTCAGCAAAAGTGGTAACCACCATCTGAGCCCAAAGGGACCGGCAGGGACAAGGACTGCAGCAAGCATCCAGGCTCCTGGGCTATCATGAAGGGGGAGGACATGGCCCAGGGTGGAGGTACCACGATGGGGAATAAGTGACGTAGGGAAGAAAATAAAAAGGGCTGTTAGAGTCTCCTGAGGATAACAGCAGGCTATTGAGATGCTCACGGGTGACAGAGGGAGGGCAGATACACATGGAGCTAATGACACCTTGGGACAGATCAGGCTCGCACAGCCCGCGCACGGCGAGTGACAATGCCAGGGACAGAGCAGAGATATTTCCATCACAGGGCACTGTGGGGAGCAGGCAGCAGCAACGCTTGATAGCAAAGCAGAGACAGAGGTTGAAAAGGAAAGCATAAGGATTTCTTAGTGCAGAGAAAGAAATGTGTAAAAGCAGTTCCTGCCTCTGGCTGGAGATTTGGAGGGGATGGGGACAGCCACGAGGGTATGTGTTCATTTGTTTATCATTGGAGATGTTCAGGGAAAATAATGGTTTGACAACCCGAAACTGAAATTAATCCTAATTTAACTCAAAAGCCAGAAAAAAAAAAAATGTTACAGATTGCTATGAGATTTTTCATGGGTTTAGTACAACTAAAGTAATTTTTAACAAAGATATTTCTTTGATGGGGGAAGTAGAGAAAATATTAACAGTATGTCAAGGTATCACTAAAATAATTTAAGACTATCACAAGAGTTTTTGTTTCCTTTTTTTCTACATCAGACAGTGGTGGTGAAACCAGGTCTCTAGCTCACAGTGACCAAAGCTGTGGCACCCAGCCCCAATTGTGGAGAGACCCAGGGTCTCCATCAGCTTCCCCATGGTCCTGAGGACCATGCTCAGAAGAAAAGAGAAAACAAAGAGGTTTTATACTTTCTGGGAAAGTTTTTCTTTGCCTACTGGTGCTGGAGGATGCAGTTGGGCAAGCCATATCCTAGCCCTCTCCTGGGCTTGCACATCAGCAGGAGGGCACGGAGAACAATGCAGTGCTGTATTTCTGGCAGCAAATGATGAAGAACACAGATGTCGCTGGCAGGTAGGCATCAGAGGGGGCTGTGGTACCTCCACCTCCACACCAGACACCTGCATAAAAGCAGAAAAACAGAGACAGACTGGTGGGTCCACACCAGGCAGAGGTGAAGGAGAGGAGATGGGGATCACCATGGGTGGCTCAAACTGTGGTGCGTGAATCCCACCCAGAGAAGACTTCTTTGGGTGTCTTTGGAAGTCACCTTTTTAGGAGCATCACTTTATGAATTGTTTCTGAACAGTGTTTTTTTGTTTGTTTTTTTGTTTTTTTCTGGCTTTGTTTTCCATCTTTAAAATGAAGGTCAGGTGTTCAGCTGAGGATTTGACCTGGAGTATTGAACATAATCAGCTATATTAGTAGACAAAATGAAAGTCTGCGTAATTAGAAGCATTATTCACTATTTATACAACATCAGCTCTCTCCCAGTATCAATATTTGGCAATTCTCCTTAGAACTATGTGGGTTTTATACACTTTTGTAGTTTGATCAGTAGGAAAACGGCCCTCCTGCAAACATTGAATTTGAAAGGCATACAGAACCTCCTAATTAGGGCTGCTAATGAGGGACAGAAGCCGTGTGTCAGAGCAGCAGTAGTCCCCCTTCCCCGGCAGGATGTTTGCTGGGATATTTGCTTCCAACTTCATTCACTGTTGGTCCCACACCTTAATGGTCAGTGATTTGCAAGTCGCACCATGGGACAGAAGCTGGTGGTGCTCCAGGGGAATGCTTTCTGGGGCAATAAAAGCCAGCCTGGGAAAGCCAGTATTTTGCAAGCAGAAGGGAAAACATCTCCCCGCCCCACCAGATTCCCAGTTAGCCACAGCGTGAAGCCCAGTGGGGGTCCATGCTGGGCCGGCTGCCTGGTCCCACGTCTGTGTCGGGGCACAGTCAGCAGAGGCACCTGGACCCTGTGCCCTTCCCGGCTACCCTGGATGGTATCACGCATCCTGCTTCAGTGTAACTCCTGTTTTTCCCCTTGCACATCTGGGCAGCAAAGCAGATGTGGAAGAAGAAGCCCCCTGCTCCCCATAGCAGCACATCCCGGAGCCCCCCTTCACGCCCACCCCCTCTTTCCCTTCCAGCCAGACTCCTGTCAAGTAGCTAATGCCTGCTGATTAAACAAGCCTTGAATTTGAATAGTGAGCAATAAAGAGAGAGAGGCACACGGTCACCCGTGCACAGCATGCCCTCCGGGTAGCAATCAATGGGAACAGGGGATGCGCCGGTTAGCAACTGCATGCTGCAGCCACAGGCTGCCTGCGAGCAGGTTTTGGGGAGGGGGGAGCAATGGGGGCTGCATTAACGGATTGCTATGCTCGGAGGTCTGAGCAAGTCCAGGTTTCCCACCCAATGCTGCTGGCACCCTGGGGTCCCACCGTGGTGTCTGTGCCTATGGGTGCAGCCCCTCACCCAGCATCAGGCCATGCTCCGCTGGTGTCTTCTTCAAGAGCCAGCTCTCCTCCGGGGGCTCCCAAAGTGGCCTGCCAACACGGTGCATGCAAACAGCACGGGAAAAGGAGGCGTCGGGTGGGGGGACACCAAAGGATTTCTGAAATGTAATAGGGAATGTGCAGACTGAACAGTGAGAGGCCATAAAAAAGGAGGGGGGCAAAAAACACCTCCCCAGATAATCCATAGCTGTGTGCCTACAAACACAGCAGGGAGAAGAAAGCAGCCAGTGCTGGGCACGGGACGGGACTTCTGGGGATGCTCCTGGGCTCTGGCATCTCCTCCCTTGCAAGCCACAGTGCAGCCAAGCCCAGGGAACTTGCTTCCCTTCCACCCCAGACACTCGAAACGGGCAATTTTTTTCCAAGAAAACTGCCATTTCTTTGAGATCAGGAGATGCTTTCCCTGCCTGCAACAACGACAAGCTGCTAAATGGTGACAGCCACAGCCTGTCTCCATGCTGGTTAAAATAAAACATCCTTTTAACACTAGTGGCATTTCACTGCATCGTCAGCACGAGGCTGGCTCAGCCCGGGGACAGACATCTCTCTGATTGCACAAATCAGCCATTTTACACCTAATTCACCCAAATTGCATGAAAAGTTGTTCTTGCGCTGGTCACCCGGTCACCCGAGCGGTCAGCTGAAAACAAGAGCCAGTGGGGGAATGCGTCACAAGACATGGCTGCTTAGGGTGGGTTCTCACCACTGCTGGCAAAGGTTAATTTGCACAAATCAAAATCTCCCAGTCCAGGAAAAAAAGTAGAGGAAGAGGCAGGGAACGTATATGCTCTTTCTCTAGGCTATTTTTTTGACCACGTGGCCTACTGGTGCGGCTTTGCAGAGCCTTGCAATTGCTCTTTAATAGCCAATATGATCAAGCTGTACTGACTGAAAAAAGAATTTACAAAACTTGAATCTAACCTTTTTTTTTTTTTTTCAAGTTTAGAAAACTTAAGTGAGTCACAGCAGAGATGAACCCTTTCTGAATCACCCCGTGAAATATTTTGCTTTATTTTTTCAAAGGCAGTGAGAAGCTTACCAAAAGCCACCAGTAAATTCTTCATCACTTTGAGACCTTGAGCGAAGGCTGGGTATATTTCCAGAAGATGTGCATTAGATCGGCTGCAAGCTGTTGGCCCAGAAGCAGGGGACCACAGGGGCAGACACGGGGTGATGGGGACAACCCCATCAGGTGGTCACGGCAGTCTCGTCTGGTGACACCCATGGGCCTACAAGCAGGTGAAAAGTTCATTGTTGGCACATAATTACCTTATCACCGATCTTAATTTCAAATATTTCTCCATGAAGCGTTGTCTATTTACATTTCTGCTCCTAAAAATTTCATAGCAGAAACGGCACGATGTCATATTTACATTAATTGAATATTCTGGGTTTACTGCTCGCTCCATGGTGGGGTTAGAAACCACATAATATACAAAATAAAATAGATGTTTGTGTGTACACAGCATATAATTTAATGCATGAGATACACGAGATCTTCCAGCATAGAGTGTTTTAAACAACAGCATTTTAGCCTCTAAAGCACAGCAGCAAGGGAGACATTTTCCATGCTCAGTTTCTCTGCTATCGGAACATTTGTTTTTTATTCTGAATATTTCAGCACATCTATTTACCTGGCACTATATTTAGTACCACAGTACCAAGATGGCATATATAAAGATTCAATTGCAATTCCCATCTGATGTCCCTTCCCTCTCCTTTTTACCCCCTTTTTTATGTCCGCACTCTGAATTCAGCACAAAGTTGGTGTGTTTAATTTAAAAAGAAGTAAAACGCGCCAGGAGACGCCTCAGACCACTGCAAATCACCTACTTTATAGAGGCAGTAAAATTGTGTATCGGATTAAAAGTGATGCTGATCTGAAATTTATGATAACTTTTAATGGCATTATAATTTTTTTTCCCTGTGCGCTCCATCACAGAATCGTTCGGATGCACAGTGCAGCAAGATGAAATTTGTAAGGGAAGAACATTACACAGGCGAGCACCGGGGGGGGACAGGCACTGGGATAATGCAGGAGCCCCGTCCTGGCGCACAAACGGGTGGGTCCCCACGGGTGTGCACGGTGCCAGGGAGTGAAATGTCACCACAGTCCGTGGCCGTCGTCTGGGAGAGCGCTGGGGCTGAGCCGTGCTGGGTGCCGCTAGCAAAGGCCTGGCTTTGTTTCTGCCTTGCTCCTTTTCGCTCTGCTAGGCAAAGACAGGGACAGGGACATCACAGAATCATGGAATGGTTTGGGCTGGAAGGGATCTTAATCATCATCTAATTCCAACCCCCTGCCATGGGCAGAGACACCTTCCACTAGACCGGGTTGCCCAAAGACCCGTCCAGCCTGGCCATACATCTGTCCTTTGGCCATATATCCACCCCAAGATCGCAGGGCTCTCCTGCCTGGAACAGCTCTGCAGCACTGTCTTGCTCAGAAGCACAGACTCACCGAATGGTTGAGGTGGGGGCACCTCTGGGTCCCTCTGGTCCCACCCCTGCCCCAGCAGGGCCACCCAGAGCTGGTGCCCGGCACCACGTCCAGGAGCTTTTGAAGATCTCCAAGGAGGAGACTCCAGCACCTCTCTGGGCAGCCTGTGCCAGTGCTCTGCTTTGGGCAGGTCTATGAGGACATCTCCTGCCAGCACCCAGCACCAACAGCTTTGGTGGAGAGAGATGCCAGCTGGGTCCATGGAGAAAGGCCAACTAAAAATTCCCTGTATAGAGCTCCAGGCTTTTGAAGCATGGTTTGATCCTTTGGTTGGTAGCAATGTGGCCCCAGGGCATTGGGATCCAAGGACATTTACGGGTGCACAAACCCAGGAGGGCAGTACTCCACCTTGCAGATGAGTGATGAGACCTGAGCAGCAAAGTCAACAGCTCTCAGCATCCACATGGAGGTGCCCTGGAGCTTCACACTGCAGGACGGGGGAAATATCAAACTATGCCGTTGTTACCCCCACTACCACCTACTGCACCCAACCAAGGAGAAAAAGCACTACAGGGTCATGCAATTAAACACTTTGCTGTGACGATACATGCAAAAAGCCACAAGCAATCCTGAAATCTGTCTTTCCCTGGTTTCTCAACTTTGCAGAGCAGCTAACATTCACTAACATAAACCTAGACAGTAATGCATTAGTCACACTAAAATTAGAATAAGAAGAATTGTATGTATACGTGCAAATAGTGAGATTATTAACAGCCACAGAAAATTGAATCCCACTATTTTAATTTATAAATATATTTGTGTAAGAGCAAACCCACCTGTCAACAGCTTGGAGTTCTTCAGGAGAAATATCTCTGCATTCAAGGAACCGAAATGCTGGCACTGCAATCGCTTAAGGGACGTGCTGGGGAAACCAGCAGCTGCTGGAGGACAGGTTGTTCCAAGCAGACATCTGGCAAGAAGGAGAGTAGCTCAGCAGGGTGAATGTGCATCGGACAGGAGGTGAAAGAACAGGAACTATGATTCCCACAAAGAAGAGAAAATTGCATTGACACTAGGTGCGTGCAACCAGATGTCAGCTAAAATCTCTTTAGGAATAGCATGGAAACAAACTTGAATTATTTATCCACTGGCCATTTGCTTCATAGAATGTAAGGGGATAAAATCAGTGGCTTCCCATGTCTCATGCCCCAGGATGCAGCATATTTTGAAGCACTGGTGCAAGCACAGAGACAGGGCTACTGCCTCAGTTTCCGCTGTGTTTAAGGAGATAGGGATGTGGGTGCAAAAGCAAGGACAGGTGAGACACCAGCTCTTTTGGAGTGGACTTAACAGCCCCAGAGCTGGTGAGCATTGCTCTGCCCTGCTGCTGCACTGATTTGCAGTGGGCTCTTTTGCAAAATGAATATGCAAAAAATAGGAAATCGCATTCTCCATTTCAAAAGAGAAAACTGAATTGCCAAATAGGAATTTGCATTGCAGCACAGAGCTGGTGCTACCCGGTACCAAAGGTGTTTTGGGAACCGTCCTGTCCCATTCTCACAGACACCCGCTCACATCACCATCAAAATCAATTTTTTTGTGACCACACCCTGCTGTTGCCATCGCTGGCTTCGGCAGTGGGCAGTGAAACTTCCATTTTCCCCTCCTTCTCTGTTTCACTCTTTTTCCTGTCCTTCTCCAGACTCCGTGATACTACTCCACAGTAAAATATTAACTGCTGTAAGTGATTGTTTTGCTGTATTATGTGAAGTCAAAAACCTTTTGAATTGTATTTCGCAGTGAACCTGCCTTTGAATCCATGTGTTTTATCATTCCACAGCAACACACATAATTTCAAACAAACAAGTGAACAAACCTGACGATAATGGCCTGAATCTCTTATCAGTCAGTTTTACACTGGCGTAACTCCATAAACTTCAGTGGAATTAATCTTGATTTACACTGTTGGGAGAGCAGAAACAGGCACCGTAAATAGCTATAGACCGATGCAAGGCACTTAAAAGCAAAAGCAGTCACACCAGAATGCCTGGCAGCAGATGAGGATGAAGGCATAAAAAAAGCTTTCCTGGTGGTGCTAATCCATGGGCACGTGGATAAGCCCAAAGGACAGAGATGGAGAAGTTGTGCCATCCAGCCAGCATTGTGGAGATGGTGTCCCGTGATGCTGCAAGCGGAGAGGCTTGTTCACTGGACATATCCCCAGTGGTGGCCCTCAGCTTGGGTGACACCAAGACATGCCACTGGGTGACACGGCCTCCTGAGGACATTGCTGCTGAGGTAGCTGACCATGAGGCAGCTGGTATGGGTTTCGCATAGAGGAGGTGTTGGCTGCAGGGCTGTAGGAGGAACCCCACGTCTGCGCATGTCCTCCGTGGTCACAGATGGAGCTGACTTGGCCATGGATGCTGTGACATGCCATCAAGCAGAGTCCTACACTTCAGGCTGCCCCCACAGCAGAGCTCTGGAGACCCTTACTGTCATCAAGGCCAGAGGGAACGGGGGACCTAAAAACTCCTTTGGAGGCTCGAGCATGTCCCCATCAGCAGCGTGGGCTCCCACGGTCCCTGGGAACATTGAGGGGATGTGACTGCCCGCACCTCCACTGCAAGTCGGACAATCCTGTCGCTTCAAACAGCTCGTGGGAAACAGCACCAGGACACATTTAAGAAAAATGCCCCCCACAAGCTGACCTATCAGGCCATAATTTTTAAAACTTGCTACTTATAGAGGGAGCTGACTTTGGGTTCAAATCCACTGATGGCCTAAAACATGGATCAATCACATGGGGACCAGGGTAATCTTCTGCAGAATCTTGTGACCACCCCAGGTCACCATTGCATTCCTCTGAATAAATTATCTTTATCAAGGTCATTTACAATTTGAAAACCAAAATCATCAATTCAGTTGCGCTGTAGCAAGCTCCAGCATGTGTTCTTTGTACCACAAATGTGAGGGTAGCAAATGGTTTGATTGTGTTTCGTGCCTGCTGGTGGTTCATTGCAGGGGACGCTGCTATTTGCCCCCAGGCAGGCCAAGGAGAGCAAGGTGATGGCTGAGCCCTGCTGTCCGAGGTGATGTGGCATCTTCCCAGCCCTGGATTATTCCCGCTTTGCATTGGATCTCACCAGCAGCTCAGTTTGGGGAAGAGAAGGAAAGATGTCTGGAACCGCCCTTGGAGTGCCTGGATGCTGGTCAAGGCTCCCGTCCATCCTCACGTAGCTGGAGTAACACGCTGCTGAGACCAGAGCTTCTGGCATCTCCTGAAATGGCTGGAGATGGGAAACATCACGAAATACAAGTACTGGGGATGTGTCAATAGGTTATTTAGGTCCTGAACAGCACACTGCTGCACTTTATCCTGCATCCACAGCCTGTTGTAAGCAGTTCATCATAAGCAGCTTGGCCTTTTGAGAACAGGTTAGGCACAAGCGGCTCCAAAGCAGGTTTGTGCTGAGGAGCAGTCTCTGTTTCAGCGTGGGTTTAGACCATGGCCTTTAGCTGCTTCTCTGAGCCACGATCTGAAGTGGCTCCCATGTGGGAGCCCAACCAGGGGATAGTGATGCATCCTGATTCAGACCCAGCACCGCGTTTGCCATCTGATGGTCAGGCGTGGGCACGCGGGGAAGAGCAGAGGAGCTCCTGGATGTTCTTCCTTGCGCATGTTGCAGCTTGGCTTACTCAGTTTGCTTTTACTTTAAAGGTTATACTGACCTGAAGAAATCCCCAAATATCACAAATTTACACAGATTCATGTACAGTGATGAAATCTTACAACCAGGGCTGCTTGAACAACATCTTCCTCCTTCGATGAGGAGTCAAACAAGAAAATTCTGGTTTTGTTATGGACACTTAATGCTACATGCATTGACACGTCCTGCACAATGCATCCCTCTTAAGACTTTTTAAAATAAGCTCTTATAAGAATATCTGCTCTTAGTAGTATTTTTAATACTGGGATCTCTGTACCCAAATGCCTTCCTCAGCTGATGTTCCCAAACCTCATCTTCCTACACTGCAGGCTTTGCCATCGTTTTAGTCTGCTAGAAACCACAAGTATGTTTTGGGGCCATGAGGCCCCCTCCATGTCCAGCCTGTGACAGAAACGGTCACAGAAGCAGCCCACCAGGCAGGTCCTCAAGGCTGCACAGAAGTGAGCTGAGTCCAACAGCCTGCAGGTGCAGCACTCCCAGGGCCCCGTCAGGGCAGCAGTCGGGGTGCAGAGCATCACCTGGGTCACTTCTCTCACCTGTGGTGGTCAGAACAACCAATTGGCTTTGCTATTCCAGCTATTTTTAAACTCATTTCCTCAAGAGGATGGCAGGAGACTGATAACAAGATAACATCTAATTTTTCAGAGGGAGAACATTATTAATTTTTGCTGAGATTGCACTAGTTAGGACGGAAGGAAAGTATAGAGGATCTAGAAGGGTATACTACTAAGAGGTGGGACCCGCCACAAAAGAGGCAATGGATCCTCAGCCTGCGGATCCATCTGAGTGGGGCCGGTGAGGGGCCTGCAGGGACGCTGGCACCAAGGAGGTGCCATGGGGACGTCAGGGTGTGGAGGCACCCAAGGGCGCTAGACACAAGCTGGCTGAGGAGCACGGCAACACCCACAGGGGAGTCTGTGCGGGGTTGTGCCAGGCAAGCAGGTGTCTGAAGGTGTCCAGAGGCATCTCAGGTTATTCTACTGATCCAAGAGCCTCTGTCTCTTGGGTCAGCGGTAAATGTCCGTGTTTGAGAGAGGGGGTGACTCCACTGCACAGGGGATGCCTGCTCCTCCATGATTTTGCTTTGCCTCCTTGCAATACATCAGCAGATCTCTTTGCATGCTTGAGCATCCTCCCATCCCCGTCTGTAAAACATTTCCTTTGTGCCCCATTTGCACTGCAAGTTTTCCAGGGCAAAAAAAATAAATAAAAGTTCCTTGGGATAATAAATACAAACTGTACCTCTTGGTTAAAGCTCGAAGCACTGCCACAACGTAAGGAGAAGAAGCCCCAGGTCCCTGTTTCCCTCCTGGGTGCTGCTACTGTGCACAGCAGCCAGCCTCCACCGCCAGCAAGAAGGTGGGAGGGTGGCTGAGAAGCAGCCCAGGCTTTATCCAGCTGCTCTTATCAATCTTCATAACAAAGAGAAAACAACTCAACCATCTCTTGTGGGCAATAAATTGAGTACACTTCCGTACTCGCCTCTGTTCTCGCTTCTTTGAGAATTAGCCCTATTGATGAGGCCCAGGTGAAGAGCTCCAGAAGCAATTAAAGTGAGTGCTGTACCTCGAGGTGCACCTTGATGATATTTCTGTTCTCCTCTTTTCACTCCGACCCTATCTGACGCTAACATCAGTACGAGGTGCGTTAGAGATGATGCTTCATGCAGGAAAGCTGCACTTCACATCGAGAAAGCCTTGATCCAAATGCACTTCAATTAGCAGAGTGCAGGTCCCAGGGACTCCTGGACAAGCTGCAGCTGTAGAGATTAAGACAGAGGGATGCCTCCAAGCCAGGAAAGAGGATGCAAGGTGGGGTTTTGCTCTATTTTTAACTCCTGCGCTCCCCATTTGGCCACTTCCAGTTGCCCTGCCAAGACCACTGTGTTCCTGGACCCATCAGATCTGTCCGAGCAGACACCAGATCTTCCATCAGCGAGATCTGAGCCCTAACCTCATTTAGATGTTTTCTCAACAAAGGTCAAAACTTGTCTGGCTGCTGAGACCCCCTCACTCTTATGCTCAGAAAGGAAGCATTTTGCTGTTAATTAATTCATTTGGATGAAACCAGCAAAAATGTCAGTGTAACAAATTAGATACTCATTGATTATTGGGTTAAAAAAGAGTTAACGGTATTGTACCAGAGAAGGGTGCTAGGCAGGTCTTTAAAGTGATACACATGCAATCCTTTATTGTTCATACAGCTCTGGATTTGGCACTCTAATTGTGAAAATGTGTATAGAAATTCTCTATGTCCTTCCCTTTTTTTCTTTTTTTCTGTTAGGACAGCTTGCAAACTGCTGCTGCAGTCTCACGCTGCGCAGACACAGCCTCTTCTCCATTAATGCTGCTGCCTGGCCAGCTCAAAGCTACCACCGATGCTTTGCAAGCGAGGCTGAGCAGAGGCAGTCTGCTCCCTGCCGTGTCCATGGGAAAAGGACCACCAGAGCAGCATGCCTGGGAAGCACCCGCAGACTGAGGAGCTGCATTTCAGGGAGCAGCAAATGCTGCCCATGGGCCAAGGCTTGGAGGAAGCAGCCTTAACTCAGCTATGACCTGGCTCTGGAGCGAATGGAGGTGACTGAATATCAACAGAAGCAGTTTGTGGTCCAACAACGTGGAGCTCCAGCTTCTGCAGAGACACGGATCTAACGGAATTACAACAGGAGATGCCATCTGCCAGCAGGGCAGAAACGTTCAACTTAATATAATGCCATCCACCGTTGACACATCCCAAGCAGGATGAACAGCATCCCCTTCTCTCTCCTCTTACCAGCCTTGAGTTGCGACTTTGCTCATCGCTGAACAGACAGGAGGGCGAAGCAGCAGAGCTAACCAGAAAAGAAAAGATGTTTGCACCTGGGGCAGGGTGCCGGGGCAGTGCTCGAGGCAGGAGATGAAGGGCAATCCCAGCACGGACAGTGAAGAACAATTCGAGGCAACAGCAGCGACATCTGAGCACGCTGTTTTGAAAACCACAGTGTGGTCACTGTCAAGAGCTGATATAAATTGTGTGTATTTTAATCAAAAACCTGGATTGTGGATTAAATTTTAGAAAGAAATCACATAGCTGTATTTAATTAATCAAGGCTTTAAGCGACCTAAATGAAAATACTCTATAATGATAACTCCTTTGCTGGCTTAAGACAGGTTGTACTGATGATACATATTATGTTTCTTATACACTGAAATAATCTCGATTAGTTCCCTACCTGGAAGAGTCTCTTTGCCCTACTAAAGCATGTTTAGAGCAACTCTGAAAATAAAGAGCACGTTTAACAGCACAAGGCACAGCAGTCAGCTGGCAGACAGACTCATAGCCCGGAGGTAACCGAGGCCATACAGAAGGGTTGCAACCCCAAAACAGAGGTTTTTAAGACACATCCACACCCAAAAACCAGGCCTCAGCCCCCGCCTTGTGCCGCCCCTGCGCATGCAGCTTGTATGCTGTAACTCATAAAATGCATCTCGCTTTGCCATCGCCAGTAGTTATCTGCCAACATCTCTCATTTTTACCTGGCTTTTAATAAACCAGCAACGCGTTTTCTTTCTTTGATAGCAACAGAGAAAACAACACAAATTTTTCCTATCATCTCCAGACCCCTCTCAAAGGGAGCATGACTGCAGTCTAGTTTAACCACAACAGGCGTGTCCTAGGGTAGCAAGGATGTGATGAAACACATGCTTTACAACTGAGTTAAAAAAAAAAAAAAAAAAAGGAAAAGAAAAAGAAAGGCTATGTTCAATGGCAGAAAAAATTGATTTAACCACATAAAATATTACAAGTGAAAATCAGAGGTTAGAAGTAGAGTTGAAATGCAATCCATTACCTCCATTATCCAAAACAGGCTGTTTATTTACAGCTAGAAACTGTAGAAATGACTTGGCTTAATCGTAATTAAAACCTTTTGGTATCTTTAGAGCACCAGAAGCATTCCACGCAAAGGTAGCAGGGCCGTGAGGCGGAGGAGATGCTACGACTTAGAACAAGGACATCTTGGGCTGCAGGGAGAACAAAACAAAACCCTGACGAACAAGATATTAGGCTAAGAACAATTCCGACTGTGGCAAGAAAAGAGGGTTCGTAATTGAATCTGTAAAAGGCCATACAGCAAGAGTAGAGCTAAACTATTTGCAACGTGTATTAGCTGAAAGAAGCATTTCAAGGGAGAAAGGACCGTCTGTTGGGGACAGCGAGAAGCCGTGTGAGCTTAGTGCCTGCCTGTGCCTCCGGGCTGGCATCAGGCAGCTGCCTTCCCTCCCTGGGGCCCATTGCCCACCTGCGAGCGAGGTGAGGCTGCTCTCTGCTCCCAGGCTTCTGCCAGGCTGCGCTGGCATCCGTGTAGGCGGCAATTTCCTCCTCGAAGAGCCTGCGATGGATCTGTTGGGATCAATGAGGGTGCAAATATTAATACGTGAGATCCTTGCTGGGTGCCTCTGCAGCAGCCAGTCCCTCCACAGAGGCAGCGATGGGACTTCTTACCAGTGCTGATGAACTTCTTCCTGTTTCTCTTAAACTCTTCAAGCAACTGCGTTGCTGAGAGAATTGCTGAAGGCAGTCGCTGTGAGAGCAGAAAACCTTCATGGAGGGGTCAGGAGCTCTGTTTTTCACATATACAGTCAGGCTCTATTTTGCACGTACACAAAGCAGGCACGCATCTCCACGCAAGATGAGCTGAGCTCCTCCCTGTTGCAGAAACTTGGTCTTTAGCACCACAGGCTCAGCAGCCACAACCCAGCTGATCTCTCTGGGGCATCAGCTAAGGCTCAGGAACAGCAACCACCCCATCCACAGACCCCCATCCATGTTCCACCCACCGTGCAGCCTGGTGATGTACCTCTATGGTGCTCCTGAGGGGCTTGGGACCATGCCCAGCTTTCTGGTAGCTCCCCCGCTACTCCAGGTGGGGTGCTGTTATGTGCAGCCTCACCTCTCACGTTTCCCTGCATAACAAAACAGTGCCAGGAAGAGGTGAAAAATAGCAAGAAATGGGTGTGCAGAAGACAGATTCCAGAGCTGGGTGTTCCCTTTGCGTGCCACAGTGGAGCCCCAGGTCTGTGCAGATATTGAGGCTGGACCACAGTGTTTCTTCACCTGCATCAGGGCAAATCAGGCAGAATCCCTCAGGAGCCTGAAAAGCATGGGAAGGAGACATAGATGTCCCCCTAAGCACTTCTTGCATAAATAGGCAAAGGAAACTGAACAAGCACAAGAATTTAGCGGTAGTCAAAACAGGTCCGCATGCATTTAGACTGAGATGCATCACTCCGTGAGTCTGAAAATTGTGTATCTTACCTGTGTATCCTCCACATCTAGCTGGGCATCTGTCCACAGAGACAGACAGGCCCCCCTGGGGAGCAGCTCTGCCCAACAAGGCACATGCAAAGGAGAGGAGAGGTGCTGCATCTCTGCAGAACCAGGAGGCATGCTCCACAACCTGGCTCGCGCTAGTGTAACATACTCCAGAGAAGTCCTTTCCACCTTGTCCTGCAGTATCTGGTCCCTCCGACCTGGTCTGGATGATACAAGGCGTTCAGGAAAAACATAAGTATGCTGGTAGCATCCGCACATTAAACCAAGAACAAAGCTTCAGCTGGGGCTGTATCCAATTCTTTGGCACATCAAGGATGGGAAAGGACACACGGATGGCTTGTTCACTAACCCACGCTCTCCCTGCCAGAGAGCTCTGCCAGAAGTTATCAAGAAAGCTGCAAAATGAAAGCATGATATGCTGTGGTAATTATGTGTGCTTGGATATATTTTTTTAACAAGCATTCTGCCTTTTAGTAAATATTCTTTAGCAACTCAGTTGTCCCATTGCAGCGCAGTTAGCTGTAAAAATGATCACCTCATCCTTACTAACTCTATCAGTGCCACAGATGGCTGCCCCCTTGCCAGCTGCAAGTGGGCTGAAAAAGGCTATGATGTTTGGAGGGACCAAGGAGGCCATCTGGCAGAGCTTAGTGACATCAGTGACTATTCTGTGTCTTTTCAAGGGTGGCAATTATAACATCACCCAGTGGTTACCCAAAGCAGGTTTTCCCCACCTAAAGCAAGGGAAAAAATTCCCTTCAGATCCCTCCCAGAGAGGCATCTTTTGCATGTGCCACCAGCATCTGTCACTGTCCCCGGTACCAACTATGCAGGTCACAACACATTTGTAAGGAGCTTTGAAAACTCCTTTCCCTGCATAGCAATAGTCATCTCTTTGAATAAATACACAAACCAGTTGACTGGAGGCGCGTAAATATTTACAGGGCGTGCCCAAGGAGGGCCAGAAACCAATATATCACCTGAAGGAAGAATACATGCTCAGCGACCATAAAGACCTGAGCTCACACTTGCCCTGAGCAATTACAGTTAAGTAACTGCAATACAAGCACATATTTAAGCACTTATGCAAGGAAAAGGGCCTGATGACCTCGATTATATTTGCATTGTGTTTCCTGTTGTTAGCACTTCCTTGGCGGAATGACTGCAATACATCTTGGACTCCAATTTCAGCTGCCACCTCCACGAGGCTGCAGCCAGCAGCTGAAGAGGTCCAAAAATGCTTAGAAGTTGAGCTGTATTTCTTCCTGAGCTTTTTTCTTCTCCTGTCCTGTCTCAGCAGTTACTCGTGTCTCCATACTGCCATGCAGAGTTGCTCAGCAGAATGAAATTTGCCCCAGACCTCCCCTAAACATCAGGCATCAGCCTCGGCAGATGGACAACCACTGTCCCAACTGACTGTCCAATAACCTGCTGAAAAGACACACTTCAGAATAGTTGGATAGCTGTTATTTAACAAAATAAATAAATAAATAAAAATGGGGGGGGGCTTATAACTTGGTTGCGAGCAAAGCTGCAAAAACTTCGTAGTTGTAGCTGGGGGGAGAGCAATATTTTGTATTTTGCAGGCAATTATAAATCTTGCACATCATTTTTCACCCAAGGACTGCATGCATGTACACACCCAAAAAACATAAACTGTCATAAGGTGAAAGACCGAGAAGTTGCTAAATGCCGTAATTAAGGTGTTTGTTTTCTCATGCCAAAGCCTGGGAAGAAGGTCCCCAGTTACATACTGTTCACATGCTATTCTGCCTGCTTCATTCAGCACGCAGGACACCTGGGTTGGGAATGGCACAGTGGTTTGCAGATGATGTGTTCAGCCTATTTCCAATGCAGAAGTTCCTCCACTTTTGCCTGGAAACCATTCCCCGTGGTTTTGGGCTGTCTTCACAGAGCTATGTCCCACTGGATGGTGGATAGAGCAGGGGAGTCCATGGACCCCTCCAAAAGCCCTCTGTGTGATTCTCTGATCTTTGCCACCGGCTAAGCTTTGCCTTCTTTTAATTTAAACAAAAAGCTAAAAAAAATTCTAGTTGTGCCTTGGCTTGTTGGGGCACCCATTGGCACGGTGCTCGCCCTGCACCAACAGATCAGGGTGGCTCAAGGTGGGATGGGGGAAGCGCTCAGGTTCCCAGCTCCTCCTCTGCTCCGCAGGCAGACGGCATGCCTTGGACACATCTCCTCCGCATCATGGGAACAGCCACCCACAGCACCCTGTCCTGAAACACACATCCAGCCTCGGGTGGAATTAATGGTCCCAATCTTCTCGTTAACACAAAACCTTCTTCTGCCAGCTCCACCAGAGCAGCACACGGTGCCATCTCTTGGAGGTCCAGCCACAATGCAGACATCTCCAGATGCTGGGAGATAAGAACTGCCAGACCTGCTCAGAACAGCACCAATGTCTGGTACCAGTGTCACCAATACAGCGACAGATGCCAGAAGGAGATACCAAAAAAAAAAAGAGAAAGAGAGAGAGAGAGAAAGGCTGCTGTGGAATAAGCTTCCTTAAGTCCTGGAACGTGGGGGTTTATATATTTTGTAATGCTTTTTTCTGTGTAACATAACCGGAGAACTTGGTTGCAGCAATATCTTGAGGCAATGAATCCCCTAAGCTATGTATGAATTGCTCACAAACGTCTCCTTTTATCAGTTTCGGTTCTGTTGCCTTTCAAGTTTATTCAGTGTCCCTTTGAATGAGACACTGTTGTAATTGTCTAAAAAATAAATTTGATTGCCTGCTTGACCTTCTTTATGCCATTTATTACAGTCATTTCATTTTCTATTCATTCTCTCTCAGGAAAAAACAGAGACAATATCATCACTCTAGCCACACTTGGAAGTATTTGTATTGCCTGTCTCTAAGCCTTTGTTGTTTCCTTGTTTCATTTTGGATGTGGCACAATCAACTTCACATCAGCTTCAAGGTGGGAGCACACACTCACTCAAGAACAATAATATCAACTCCTTCTCCATTTATGTTTGTTTTTTTTAAAAAAACAGTCATAGCTTCTTGCTCCTTTTCATCATCAGGAAAGGAACAGAGAACATAGCAATGAGCATTGCAGTGATACTGCACCAGTCCTGTGTTGTGAGTGATGGTGCAGATCTGCTCCCATCTCCCAGGCTCCCACAGAAGGTCTGGAAAAGATACAGAGAAAGGCAGCACTGCCACGAGAAGGTCTGGGAAGGCTGCCGTGCAGAAAATGATTTCGCAGATGTCCTGCAAAATTGGTTAGTGGTTTGCTGAACCAGGAAAACAAGGTAGAGAATGAACGGCCAGAAGAGAACGAATTGACACAGACCAGTAACACATCCCCAGTGGCAGAGTTTGGGCATAGCCACCGGTGCTGGGGATCGGCAGGCTCAGCACCATCACAAGACACCAGCTTTCCCTCCACCCATTGCCTTTACTGTACACTTGCTGATCCCAGTCATTTACCAGTGTCGTGTCGAGTTCCCATGTTCTGCTGGGTCCTCTGAAGGTCTGTGATGTCCAGAGCTGATCATCCTACCTAGCTACAGGATGCCCGCATAGTCAAATACTGACCAAGAACAGTCCTGCTCCAGAATCCTACTCTATACTAATGTTGAGGGTCAATCACTTCTTCCAACCTTTAAGTCCACTTCTAAACAATGGTGGGTCTTCATCACTGTAGGGTACCTTAGCCACCCATTTGACTCCTGGTTTGATATACTGAAAGACTTCTGCTTGGAGCTACTTCATTTTCCTTCGTGATATCTGGCTTCCAATATATTTTCAAAGGATGCTGCTTGGTATGCTTCTGGACACTATTTTGACCTATCACCAAGTTCAGCCTTGCCAGGTGGCCATTCTCAGCAGCACCCTTTGAGTCTCTTCAAGCTCAGTACAACAGGGATCATAGGATAGTTCCCCAGTGTTAGAGCTGACACCGCACCCATCTCACCATACAGATGACCAGGTGTCCCAGTGCAACTGCATCGCCGTCACTATGATTCACCAAGTCACTCACAACCAATTTACAAAGCTGGCCCCATTCTGTTGTCTCGGTACTTTCCACCCAGAAACAGTATTTCTTCCTGGTCTTGGATGGGTTGGCAATGAATGGTATGAAATAGCGATGAATAACCAGGCTTCTGCAGGGGGGACACGGGATGGGACGTGGTCCAGGACCTGCCGAAGCGCTTCCCCGGTTACTCGGAGGGGTCGCTGTTCAATGACAGGCACAAAGCCCTTCATCTGCGCTGGATGCATTCTGCCTGCAGCACCAGGAGCTTTTGCCAGCCTGAGAATGAGAGACTGGGACTCAGAAGAGGTAATCTTTTAGAACATAAATGGCCAAGCTGATTTACTTCCAAATACAGAACAAAAAAAAATTGCTGTTGGGCAGGGACCTCATTTGCCAAGTTTCAACAGAGCAAAATTGTACAGCAAAGTTATAACCACTTTAAATACCATTGTTGGTTTATAACGGAAAAGCTGGCAGACCGTTAACTAAAACTGCTCTTCCAAGTGATGCTCTACCATGATACACACCCCACGTATGTGATAAGTTGAAGATCCACGTAGTAAAATTTGGATCCCTGTGAAACAATCACAAAAAAAATTATCCTTAGCCACTTCCCCTGTGATTTGCCCAGCTGTAGGATGTTTCCAGAATTTCCTCCAGAAGTTCAGTCCCCTCCACCAGTCACCTCCCTTCAAAAGCAGACTGCCCAAACTAGATTTGTTGCCTCCTGAGGCTGGGAAATTCCCTTCCCACATGCAACACAAGAAGAGAAGCAACAATGGTCTTGAGATGAGCTTGAAGAGATGATCTCTGGTAAGTAATAACAAAAGAATACTTAGATTATGGACAGGAGACCAAACTTGAATGTAGTATTGCTGAAGCGCCTAAAGTCCTGACATTGACAATAACAAAGAGACAATGCAATTAATTATGAAAAATGTGTTACTGCTTGCTCCTCCTTGACGGAGATGGAAATGTAGGCTCTAACGGAAGCACATTTGCAGAACAGAGCACAGATCTCAGTGTCAGCATCGATTGACCCTTCTGAGGTATCCAGAGAGTGCTAAATTCAATGTTTTCTGAAAAATCCCTTTGGGGGATTTCCCGTGGGGAGCCCAGAGCAAAGCCAACCCCAAACAAGCAGTCTTTTTGGCCACACAACAGCTTTGTGAGCAGGTGGGATGGAGCCTCCCACACCATCCGAGCCTCAGCCCCAATGAAGCAGTGAAGAAGAGCCACCAGCTCATTTCTTCTCCCCGGAGCCCAAGCCCGGCCGCAATTTCAGAGGTGCTGCCAGGGTACGCTTCTATGCAGCCTCATCCTGCAGGGTCACGGGGAAGCTGAGAAAGCTGTTGTAAGCCTCGTGCTTCGTTTGCATTCATTTCCTTCCCGAACTCTCATTACCCGAAAGAGAAAGAGAGAGAGAGTGAGTGCATTCAAGTGGAAATGGTTGGAGTGCACTTAGAGGAATTTAGCCAAAAGGAAAAGGATAGATGATGGTGGCTTTTTTAATTTTTTTTTTTATTCTCTCTCTCTCTCTCTCTCAAAAAAAAAAATCCTCCAGAACTTAAAACTGTTTTAATCAGCTGAAAAACATACGTGGGCTTTACAGCTCTGAGACAGCTTGCACAGGCTCTGATAAATGCCTATCGCTCATTTGCATACGCTAACAGCTACACTTTAATCAGCCTCCTAATCCCTGATGATATTAATGAATTTTTTTTATGCTCCCTCCCCCCCCCCCCCGCGAAGCTTCTTATCTTTCTTTTTT